>JUDQ01000041.1:5598-150302 GCA_000812075.1 Scedosporium aurantiacum
TCGATGTCAAAGTCCGGATCGGTAAACTTCTCGTTGGTCCGCTTACACTCGGCCACGGCCCTCTTCACCCTCTCGCGACATTCCCTCGCGGCAGCCTCATAACTCTCGGCCGCATTGCGGGGGGGAGGGGGAACGCCGCCGGGAGTCGGGGGCACTACGTCGTCGCCGGTGGCGAGGGCCTCCTTGGCGTGGGTGCCCGGGACGAGGGAGGCGTAGAGGGTGCGGGGGAAGATGGAGGTTACTTTGCCTTGCTTCTTGGAGTGGAAGCGGGTCCAGAAGTCGGCGAGGAGCTCTTGCGGGTTCTTGGTTGGGTCGAAGCGGCGGCTGTTGGGGGATGTGGAGCGGTGGCGGTGGTGGGATCGGGAGCGGGAGCGAGAACGGGAACGGGAACGGGAACGAGAGCGGGATCGGGGCACCGAATGGGAGCGGCGGGGAGGAGCCATCGCGAAGGAACTCTTGTTTCGTTTTGCTTGTTTTTAATATTTTTAATTGCAACAACAATAAGAAAGGAAAAACAACTTGATGAGATTGGGTATGGGTATAATGAGCTCTCTGATATAATTAGAGACTTTGGCAGAAGGAGGAAGAGCAAAGAGGCTTGTCAACAAATAGATGGGAGATGGGAGGGGGAGAGCTCCCTCATATATATCATGGATCTGCGAGGCTAGATGTCAAGGTGAGAGTGAGATGTCACTGCTCTGCTGCCTGGCAATATGCATTGCATGCAACAGCTATTCCTTTCTCACCATGTGGTGTGACCCGGACAAAGGTGCTCGCTCAAAGAGATGCTCCGAGTCGTCTTACATGCATCCTGCCACGCAGCCCCATGGTTCCAATCATGGTTCCAACAAGGGGGAGGGGTCTTGGCTCTCGTCCGTAAATGAAGCTTCCTACCCCTCCATTCTGATTCTAACCGCCAGGAGTCCTGTTTCAACGTATGCCGCCTTCCCACCACCCCCCCCGGCCGGTTCGGTCGCGGACAGGCCTCGCCCTATGCGGGGGTGGCTGGGGTATTTCCTTTCGGATAGGGTCGACGAGGGAGGAAGTTATGTGTGAAAGCGCCCGTGAAAACATCTCGTGCAGGCAGGATGCGAGAATAGTCTCAGGATCTAATTCTGGACTAAATTAGAGCTACGCGCCAGTCTTGGCGTCTAGTGTACGTTGTTTTCCGTGGCGGTCTGTTATAGGGGCTGCGCAGAGTTGATCTGCAGCATCTGATCCTTCACAGCGGTAAAAAAAAAAAAAAAAAAAAAAAAAAACCAACGGTTTTCAACAGCAAGAGGCAAGATATGATATCCTCTGGAAACTACTTCGTACATGATGCCCTCCCTCCGCCGTCTAAAAGAGGAAATCCTTGCACGGCAAAACTTGGTTAAGGAGAGAGTTGCGCGATATATTTTTTTATTTTAGATTCACTTGCTGCAGGGGGGACTACGAGGGAGGAAGGACTGACAGAGATCAAGTTGTAGAGCTTTGCTGCCCATGTGTGACCTTGATTTGGATAGGTGATGCCGGTGGGTGGTGACAGACAGATCTAACGATGGCGACGCGTGTTCGGGCTTGCACACGACACAGGTGCTGCGTCGCTTTGTACTCACTTTCTCATCGTACAGAGCTCGCTACCCCAGAATCATATCCGGGATGCCCAGATAGACAGACAATGAAAGAGGTATTTGACAGAATAAAAGAAGAGAACGTGGAGGGGGGAGGAGCCAACTATGCACTAATCCGGCGACTAATCCGGCGCCGAGCGGCAGCGGCAGGGGCAGGCGTTGATATCAATCATCCAACCACCCAAGATGCACACGGACAGGGCTGGAGCTGAGGCTAGCCAAGAAGGCGACATAGGATGTCATCCCACATAGGAGCTCTGAACCACTCATCCATCGATCCAGCGCTCCACATGCTCGTTTTTTAGCAAGTCAGGAAGCGCGGAGAGGATTTGTGGCCTGTCACTACCCCCTCCTTCCCCCTTTCGCCCTCCCGTTCACCCCCGCTCTTGGTGCTTGGTGCATGGTGGGCGAGATGGGTGTATGCATGTCAGCATGCAAGATCACTGTGAGACGAGACGGGGCAAGGATATATAGCCAGAAAAGACGCCGAGGCTACTTGCGGACGGTGGCGGGTGTCGTAATGAAATGTCATCGATCACTTTTTTCGGCTTGGTTTGTGTGGTGGGTGACAACTCAGATATGCATGGAGCCTTGAGAGGGGACGTTTTACGAAGGATCACGAGAGGGTTCAATGTCGCGTCGATAGAGCTGGGCCGGGGGTGAGGAAAGAGGAAAGAAAGAGGGGGCAGACTGGGTAGAAGGGGTTGGGAAGTCGGACACGGAGGGAGCTGCTAAACGCTGAGAGCGCAAATGGCATCAATGATGGCACCTGAGAGTGTTCAAATATCAATTGATCTCAAATAGGAACTTGAAGGCACTTTGAGCAATTACGAAGTGCATAGTTTTCTGGTTGTTGGCTTGACAGAGTCTTTCAACTGGCATCTGCTGTTGAGTCGAGATCTGCCTGGGCAGCCTGAGCCTGGCGAGCTGCAAGACAAAATCGGATGATCTAAGATCAAGATCAATTCTACACTAACCCTGCCTCCAAGTGTCCCCTACCGAGGTACAACCCACTAAAAGCCGTGTCTGGGGTCCCTCTGGAGCCCCCAATTCTCCGCTCCATCTCCACCATTTCAGCCCTACGAGATCTGGTCTACTAAACAAGTCTAGTAAACGACGGAGTGTGTGGCGGCGAACACTACAGAGCACGAGGCATCAAGTGGTGGTCAACCACCTCACTTCCTCTGAACCTGGGATCGAGATGGCTCAAGCTGCTTTGCTCCCTGAGCGGGATTCCCGCATCAAGGCGGCGGTAGCGACAATGGATCAATTTGACTACAACTTAGGAAGGTTCAAATGTTGTAGATCCGCAGGCAGGACTTGGAGGTGTTAAGGTGGGAAGGGGACGACTGGACTTTGAAAGGGCTTCTCAATTCAGGGAAGCCCTTGCGAAGTCCAGTGCCAAACGACGCCTCAAAGAGCCCTTTGATCACTTTTATTTTATATATATATTATATTCAATTTATTAATTTTTCTTCCATTCCAAGCACCTAACTTCGCAGAATATCACTCGACTTCTCGCCAAAGGTTGTATGGCAGAGGGCAGAGAGAGTTGTCTTCGTATCTCTCAAATGATCCTTCACAACCGCGCCCACCCACCAGAATGCCCTGGCCTCTTTCAAACAGCAGAGAGAGACTCTATGCACCAATGAAATGCTTCTCTCGACATTATCTTATTTTTAGCAACAAGAGGCAGCGCTTCCACGCTTCAACGGGCCTTCAGCGTCAGGACAATCACAAGTCGACGGATCGACCAAGGAAATGGCCATGTCCGGGATTCTGGTATTCAGATGTACGTCTCTGCTTGTTAAACTCCACCACCTCGGACTCGATAGGCTCTACCTTACGAAGTAGTTGATGAGGGCCGAATTGGTTCTACGGTACGAAGTAGCGTACACCACAATCTCTTACCCTAGGGCGGAATTCCGCCTCAGATCAAAAGCTGCCCGAGGAGCTGCCCGAGGGGGTTAATTTAATCGAGAGTCTTTAAAATTGGTAGGCGGGCGAGCAGTTGGTGCTGTATTTGGAAGGCGTTCTGGCAAGCATTCAATCAACCCCAAATGCTTTCAGCTGCAACTTGCAATAGACTTGAGGCCATGACATGACATCCGTGTCACAAGCTCATCCGACATCGACTTGGATGTGGACATGAACTTGCTTGCCTCTACTTCGTACACCTTGGGGCAAAGTCCCCTGCCGACTTACATGTTCACGAAGGGGCGAAAGAGTCATATATTTCGAGAAGCTTCGCTTTTCTAACCGATTCTTGATGTTTGTGAGGGCAACAGGGACGTGACGTGCCGAGAGGAAATGTAGATAGATATGTAGATATGTAGGTGCCTGGGTGGCAACACCAGCCCAATCAAGCTAGTGTTTGAGAGGTGAATGACTTCCTCAGGGCAACAATCTGAAGCTAGATGTGATCAATTGATATGTAGTCAAAAAATTGAAGTACTATAATTGGTAATAACAAACAAACAAGAAACAAGGAAAGAACTGCCCTAGAATCTGGGACATGACAGTGTATGGAAACATTTCAATGCCACAGGAGCTCCTGCCCCAATACTGAAAGGGTCGACAAAGTATTTTACCGATTCTTGCCAGAGGAAGGTGCTCTTGGGGAGGGACAATAAGTCTGAACAGAAAGGTGCTGATTAATCAAGTCTCTCTGAGAGCAGACGCATTTGATCACAACGGCCTGGCTGGCCTGGCCCAAGCTTACATTGTATCCGTGCTCTCCCATTACACCATCCCCACTAAAAGCTGCCTGGACTTTTGGCTTAGGAGCTCCCAATCGTAATGCTGGGTTATTAACTCCGGCCGGATTATCTCACCTTGTGACGAACAGTTTCCATCGACATCTTTCTTCCAACATCAACACGGCACCAACCCTCCTCCCTTTTCCCTCATAGCCTGTCATTCCTTTTTTTTCCCCTGCTTCACAGCCGTCTTCTTTTGGGCGTTTCACGACTCATCTTGTCCCTGCGAAATCGTTTCAGCCATGGAGCCTGCTGATAATCCACCCCCTCCAGCCCCTCCTCCTCCTGGAGAGGGCGCGCCTGAGGGCCCTGATAAAGAGGCAATGGAGAAAGTATGGGCCTGTCTTCTCTTTCTGCCCTTCTTTGATGCCCCAGCCCCCCAGGCTGTACTCCGTATGCTAACTCTCCGGCTATAGATCCGTCTCCGACGACTTGCGAAGCTTGGATCGTCCTCAAAGCCTCCCGATGCTTCTGGTAGCTCGACGCCTCAATCCGAGATGCCTTCAGCAGCACCCTCCCGTCCCTCGAGCACTCCCGCCGCCCCCCAATCCTCCACGAATTCACCTGCTGCCACTGGCGGCTTAAAACCACCCACACCCACACCCTCCTCCTCATCCCAAAAGCGGCGCGTCCCACCCGATCTCGAGCGCGCAACGGCTCAGCAAAGGAAGCCCCATGTTCCGACTCCGGTGTCGCTTGAAGACTTTTCCGACCGGGTGCTCACAGATATCCTCCGCGCCACCGTCGACTCGACCAAGGCTGTTGACCACCTTATCTTCCTGCCCAACTTAAGCCAGGAGCTCACCGATGCTGGCGACCCTCTCAAGCTCTCTGCCGCCAACTTTGATTCGGCCATTATGGAAGCTGCCTCTCAATGGCCGAAAAACAAGTCCCTACTGAGCTACCTGCTCCCGTGCTGGTCGAGGGCACAATCGCATAGAAACGCGCCCCCTAGGGACGTGAATGAGGAGAAGATGGAGGTGCTTAATGAGGCCAAGAGACTATGCATAAGCAACTGTCTCTTCGCCTTGACGGTCCCTGACCTGTTTGGGTAAGTATCTTTTTATCTCGCTCTCTCTCTCTCCCCTCTTCTAGCATTTCCGAGCCTTATTACACTCCTAAGACTTTCTCATGTTGCTTCTCCACTGCTAACACCGCTCCCACTATCAGACGAGAATCCGTTCCACAGAACCAAGGCCTCATGCCGCATCTTCTAAAAGAGCCAACCCACCCCGAGGGAATCGATGATGAGTTCCTCCGGGAAGCTGTGAACCGTTTCCCCGACGATGACGCACTCCCCCCTGTCTTTACCCAGGCCATGATAAGCATTAGCAACAAACTGTCGACCATGAACATGGAAGCGAACTACCAGCCATATGTTAGGGTACGTTGACCGTGAGAAAGGGGAGGGCGGGTTTGCCCCAGTAGACCGACTGTCATTTAACTAACGCGGTCGTGCAAAACGAAACCTCCAGGCTCTTCTTTTGTATTGCCGAGTCCCCACGCTTCTCAACCTCCTGGCTGAACACCCCAGCTTCCAGATGGCCCAATCAGCGCGAGGTATCGAGACTCATACTATTCTGGGCCCCTTCTTTAAGATTTCTCCCGTCAATAAGGAATCTATGCAGACATTTTTCTCAGCGCCTAGGACTATGGATCGGGGTTCAATCGGCCTTTCACAGGATTCGATGCGGCAAGTGCTTGCCCTCCACCAGAGTGACCTCTTTACCATCACGAACGCCTTTGTGCGAGCAAGCCGGGACACCCGTAGTCGCATTCTCGACTGGTTTGCGTATATCCTCAACGTCAACCACAAACGGCGGGCCATGCGCGTGGACCCTAACGAGGTCTCTTCCGACGGCTTTATGCTGAATGTCACTCGGGTTCTAGATAAACTTTGCGAGCCCTTCATGGACAGCTCCTTCTCCAAGATGGACCGTATAAACGTCGACTATTTCCGTCAAAATCCCAAGCTTGATATCAAGGATGAGACGAAGCTGAACGCCGACCAATCCAAGTCGGACGCTTTCTACGCGAACACTCTCCCCGGCTCGCCTCACTTTATTTCCGAGGTTTTCTTCTTGGCATTGGCCGCACACCATTACGGCCTGGAGGGCTGCGTTTCGAAGGTCAAGACTCTTGAGAGAGATATCAAGATTTACGAACGACACCTCGCCTCCATGGAGGCCGAGAGGCCAAAGATTGCGAATGTAAGCATCTCCCTTTTCCCTTGTCCCCTACTAGGTCATCTAGCGTCCAGATTTTAACTAACAGACTCGGTATTCTAGAACCCCCTGCAGCTCCAGATCTTCGAAGTCACCCTAAGAAAGCACACGGATGCTCTAGAGCTGGCTATGCGGGTTAAATTTTCCCTCGAGGGTATCTTGCGGGATAACAAGATGCAGGAAGTGTCGCTGCGCTTCATGCGATATGTTGCCGTTTGGCTGTTGAGGGTTGCCAGTCAGACAGACTACACACCCGACAAGACTCTACAGTTCGTGACATTTTTCCTGCCTACTCCTATTTGATCCCTCTCCCTATCCCCCAATACCTGTTGTCATGCCGCATATATATCTTTTAATTACTGGCCTTATGTGCTCATTCGATTTGACTTTCCCTAGCCTACCCCTCCCCGAAAAAGAGCCCGAGGCCTTTTCCTGTCTTCCGGAGTACGCTCTCCAGAACGTAGTTGAGAACTTCAAATTCGCGTACAGGTATGTATTAAGGAAGGAACGTTACGGGCTTCGTGGTTCGGAGCTAAGCTGGCTGACACGAACTTCCCAAACAGATACCTCCCCACCATTCTACCATTGGCCGTTGGCGACGAGATCATCGCTCTCTCCATTGCATTCCTGCAGTGTTCTGAGTACATCAAAAACCCCTATCTCAAGTCATCTCTCGTTTCACTCCTATTCTCGGGAACCTGGCCTGCGCCTGGCCACCGGAACGGCGTGCTGGGCGACCAGCTGATCAACTCCAAATTCGCCAACGATCACCTCCTCCACGCCCTAATCAAATTTTACATCGAGTGCGAGTCAACCGGCGCCCATACCCAATTTTATGACAAGTTTAATATACGATATGAGATCTTTCAAGTCATCAAGTGTGTTTGGCGTGGTAACTCCGTCTACAGCCACCAGTTGACTCACGAGAGCAAGATGAATCGGTCGTTTTTCATCCGCTTTGTCAATTTGCTCCTCAACGACGCCACGTACGTGCTTGATGAGGCAATGGGCAAGTTCCCCAAGATTCACACACTCGAGGCCGAGTTGAGAGCTGGTGGTCTTTCCCGCGAGGACCAACAGAAGAAGGAGGAAGAGATCCAACAACTGGCTGGGTCCGCGACATCGTACATGCAGCTCGCCAACGAGACGCTCGAAATGATGAAGCTATTTACCAAGGCCCTGCGCGATGCCTTTACCATGCCCGAGATTGTCCAGCGACTGGCCAGCATGTTGAACTACAACCTCGAGACACTCGCCGGACCAAAGGCGCGGGAGCTCAAGGTCGAGAATCCGGAAAAGTACCACTTCCGTCCCGGTGCGCTACTCTCCGATTTTGTCGATATTTACATAAATCTCGGCTCGTCTCCCGAATTTATTATGGCCGTAGCTACAGACGGAAGATCCTACCGCCCGGCCACGTTCGAGAGGGCGTCGATCATTCTGCAAGCAAAGACGACGAAAAACCCTGCGGAGATTCGAGCGTGGGACAGGCTGCGCTCGAAGTTTGTCGAGGCCAAACTCGAGGCCGAGCAGGCGGAGCTCGATCTCGGCGAGGTTCCCTCCGATTTCGAGGACCCTATTCTCGGCGATTTGATGAAGGACCCCGTCATTCTCCCATCCAAGATGGTAGTGGACCGCTCGACGATTGTGCAGCACTTGCTATCCGATCCTACGGACCCCTTCACTCGCCAGCCCCTTACTATTGAGCAAGTAATTCCCGACGATGAGCTGCGAGGCAAGATTGAGGCCTGGAAGGAGGAGCGCATAGCCGCGGCCAAGGCGAAGGCAAAGGAGCAATTGGAGGCTGAAGCTATCGCTGAGGCAGCCGCAGCCGAGGATGCCCTGCATGCCAAGGTGGATGTCGATGGAGATGTCCAGATTCAAGCGGATGGGGAAAAGATGGATACCTCTGAGGGTTAGAGGGAGGCGATGTTTTTTTGCCTTTCTCTTTTCTCTTTTTACTTCCCTTTTCTTTTATTTTGCTGATCTCCAGCTGTTGGAGGAGCATGTGGCATGTGGATTGATGTTTATGACCATTCCATACAGATATCTGGACCTCCAAAATTTGGTGACGTGAAACCCCTTTTCACACTCAATGGATCGATGTTCTCCCAACACCCCGTTTAAGGCGTCATTATGTTATTATTCTTTTTTTTCCCCCCCCAGCTCATTCCCTCTATAGATTGGTGGTCTCCGAAAGTTGATGTCTTTTAGGTCACTGGGCGTTGTTTTAGGTTGGCATTGATTTTTCGATCCTTTGTAGAGGATTTAGCTATGACTCTGTTCAATGCCAGTTCTCTCAACTTCTTTCTGCTGCTCGTTCTTTTTTCTGGTTGGTCTTTCGAGGTCAATAACGAGCTCAACATTTCTTGAACGCTTTTTTCCTTGCATGTTGTTTGCATGTTGTCTGAGTATCAAGCTTACACCAACTTCTCTTCTTAAAGTCTCTTCTTAAAGTCTTTTCTTAAACACCCATGTCTATCTCCAGAAGGATAAAAAAACAGAAGAAGCAAGCCACAACGCCATTTTACTAGCAAAACAAGAAATCCACTGATATCAACAACACCTCTTTTTGATCCAGCAATGTCAATATATCCCCACCCCCTTTAAAGGAAAAAAAATACCCAATTTGCTAAATGGAAAACTCTCCCCAATCCAAAGAAAAAAGTAAAAAGTCTACCCCAGTCTAAAAAGCTCATGCCCTAGTCGCAACAATGGCACTCTCGAGAATCTCCAGACCCTTCTTAATCTCCTCCTCCGAGATCAACAGGCTCGGCACGAACCTAAGGGTATTATTACCCGCTGAGATGACGAGAAGACCTCTCTCCCTAGCAGCCTTGATGATGGGGTTAGGATCCTCGGTGAGCTGGAGACCGAGGATGAGACCCTCGCCACGAACCTCGGTGACGAGTTCGGGGAAGGCCGCGCGGAGCTTCTCGAACCCTTGCCTGAAGACGGCGGACTTGGCGAGCACGCCGCTCTGGAGGGCGGGATCGGCAAGGCGACCGAGGATATAATGGGCGAGCCTGCAAGCCAGGGGGTTCCCGCCAAAGGTGGTACCGTGATCGCCGACCTTCATCTTATCGGCGACGTCCTTGGTGACGAGCACGGCGCCGATGGGGAAACCGTTGCCCAGGGCCTTGGCCGTCGTCAAGATATCCGGGTGAGCGACTTCGGGCAGGGAGGCGTGGGCCCAGAGCTTGCCCGTCCTCGACAAGCCGCACTGAATCTCGTCATAGATCAGCACGGCGCCGACCTCCCTGCACCTCTTGGCCAGGGCGACCAGGAACTCCTCGCTCGCGACATTCACGCCGCCCTCGCCCTGGATAGGCTCGACAATGACACCGCACGTAGCGTCCGTCACGAGGTCCTTGATGGCGTCCACGTCGTTGAGGTCGCCGTAGCGGAAGCCGGGGACCATGGGGGCGAAGGGCTGCTGGTACTTTGGGTTGCAGGTGGCGGAGAGGGCGCCCATGGTGCGGCCGTGGAAGCCGTTGCGGAAGGCGACGACCTCGAATTTGGCGCCCGAGGGGTCGGTCACCTTGCCGGCTTTGCGGGCGAATTTGAGGGCGGCTTCGTTGGCTTCGGTGCCGGAGTTGCAGATGAAGACGGAGGAGAGGGTGGGCATGCAGGAGGCTTCTTGGGTTTTTTGGACGAGGAGCTTGGAGAGGGAGCCGGTCCAGGGGTTGTGGTAGAGGTTGGAGGCGTGGACGAGGATCTTGGACTGTTTTTTTGAAGGAGGGAGGGAGGGAGAAAGAGTCAGTAGTCTGGTTCGCATATTCACATCTTCGATTTGTTCTGGTTGGCGGCATTTACCTGCTCAGCGATGATGTTGCTAAACTCGGGATCGCAGTGGCCCAGAGAGTTCACGGCGATACCGGCCGTGAAATCGAGGTATTTCCTGTCCTCGAGATCCCAGAGGTACGAGCCCTCCCCACGGACGAAGACTGGCGTGGGTCGGGAATAGGTGGCCACCATGTAGGACTCATTCTCAGCGATGATCTTGGCCGAGGGCGAGCCTGGTAGGGGATCCGGGTTCGGTACCGAGGCCGTGGACTGGTAGCGGGCGAGGACAAATCGCGGAGCTGCTGGGGCCGGGCTCAGGCATTGGCGAGCCAGGCGGGATCGGAAGGAAGCCCTGAGAGCCATTTGTGCGTGTGTGGTGGTATCGGAAAACGGCAAATAACGCACTGAGATGATGAGCGACTTAAGAGTACGAAGGACGGGCTCTCAATTGCGAGGAGGAAGGGGTGGATTGGGCGGGCTTTTTAAGCTCGAAGCTGGGTTGTCTCCTTGTATGACTCTATTTATTGATGAAGGTGGTCAGAGAAGGAGAAAAAAAAATAATATCACAGCAACCAGCTTAGGTTGCCGCGAATCGGCTGGCAGGATGCTAACGATGCAGTAGCGGATACTTTGATTTTGGTGAGGTGGGATTAGCGGTTGCAGGTACCGTTGCTGAGACCCCTGCTCCCTGGAGTGACATGGCGGGGCAATTCAGCACCTCATTCTGTGTCTGGACACGCCGAAGTTCGGGGCGGCTGCTGTGAGCTCCAAGTTATCAATCTATTGATGTTTCGCTGTTCAATTCAATTCAAGTTTCTCCTTCTCAAGCTTGATCTGATCTTATCTCGGTGAATTTTTTTTTTTTCCCCGACTTGACCATCTCCTCTCCTCGTCTTTTTCACAAATGCAGACGCAGTGAAAAAAAGAGTCACCCCATTCGATTTCTTCCCTAGGGCTATGACACACACGATTTCTGCGCCCTTCCTGTCAATTGATGCGGCTAAGCTCCCAGAGCAGGCAAGGCAATCCTCTCCCTGTTGAAATTGACTCACAGCGATCGGGCCAGGGTAATTATAGCTCCTGCGAGCTACTCATCGCGGCTGCATTGATGCAAGATTTCTCAAGGCAAAGATGCAGGGTCCGCCTGAGTCAGTCTAGCAGCTGTTAACACTTGCCAGGACCGTCTCTTCCTCTGTGAAATAAACTCCATGGCCCTGTTCTCCACAGGAGCAGAAGTTCAGCCAGAACTCAGAGTTGACTTCAGCCTGTCCACATCTCTGTCACGAGCTATTTTTTTGCCTTCCACTGTCCCAAACTATCTCGCTACGTAATAGCGGGGCTGCATGGGCGGCCAGGCCGGCGGAACCTTCTCAATCCACCATCCACGTGCAACTCTGGGCCTCTGAGTTGTCATGGTCAGACGGTTCAGCCTGTGACCAGAGTGACCAGACTAACGAGGCGAAACGGACAGACCATGACGAGGTACTTGGCGTTGTAACCAAAGCATGGACAGGGAAACCACCACTGGACAAAGGAGAGAATGATTCAACTGGAGCGAGTCATGTCCTTTTTCAGTTTGCGAAAATTCTCAGCTCTTGCCATTTATCCCACTGATCCAACTGGCAGTTCTTCGTTCTTCTGACCAAATTGTAATCAAAGACACACATGGTCGGGTCGTGCAGGACTCGGCCGAAGCAAAGTCGCTGCAGCTGCCATTCTTGGTGTTCAATTTGTTCCTCCCCCATTCCCCCACCATCGCGCCCCTCCGGAGCTTTCACATGTCAGACGGAACCGGGCCGGACAACTTGGAGAAATTGGGCAGGTGCCACCCACACCATCCATTATTGTCCCCGTCACTTCGTTTCATCCAGTTTTCTTCTCTTGGGTGGTTTCTTTGCTTTCTTTGCATGTGCTTATTTGCCGTATCTAGCCTTATTTCAAGATCATCTTGGTTTATATATTTTGTCCCCGTCAATATCCTCAGTACTCTCGTCGGTGCTGCGCGTCCTCAGCCTGTACTCTCTGAGCATCTCCGGTTTTGAAAACTCCGTGTACATTACCTTTCCCGCAGCATACTTCTAGCTTCCTTCGAAGCTTGCTGTTTTTCTCTCCCGAGAGTTTGTTTGACACTCGAGCCTCTATCTGGTCCCGTGTCGATACGTACACCTCACCGAGCTGGTCTTGTCGAAGTAACACGGCATCTCAAAGCCGCCTTGCCGGCCTTCAGAACTCTCTGATCAACATCACCTCCTTTCAGACCCAAGGCAACAAATATACCAGCTGGACACCACTCTGTGCGTCGTGATCGACACGCAAAATTTGCCGGTACCCCGTACCAAGCTCCTAGTTTCCAGTCAGCATCCTAGCCGTTCACGGCCCTCGCGTCACACGCCAACTTCGATGCAGGTTGTGCGAATGTCATCGGAGCCTATGATCTAAAGAAGACAGTGCTTTCGATTTTGCGTGGCCTTTTTCTGCTTCCCCAATGATAGACCACGTTCTTGGCCGCCCGTCGGCCAAGTCGAGGAGGCTGCAGGTGCTGGCAGTCCTATCGTTCTGGACATTCTACCTCTTCAAGTAAGGAATTTCCTTTCGTAGAGCCTCCTTCTTACCCACTTATCGCTATTTGATACTGATAAAAGTTGCTTTACAGAGGACACAAACATGGCCCTCCGGGAGCCCGCACAATATCCAGGATATTAACCAAGTCCCTCACTGCCTGGCAGGCGATTGTGGCCACCTTCCTGTACATCTACGCAGCCCGCAACTTTTCCTCCCTCGTCGGCCTCGCCAGCCCCGAGCCCATGTCCAACATGTACGACGCCACCTTCTTCCGCGCCACCTGGGTCCTGACCGCTCTCGATGCCGGGTTCTGGACGGCCATGAAGATCCGCTCCAGGCGGCTTCGAGACCTGGCGAGCATAGTGTTTTCCGTCTTCTACCTCGTGGCGGCCGAGAAGGCCGACGAAAAGGTCCGCAAAGTCAGGAGCATGATCACCGTCGACCATCTCAGAGTGGCGTGGAACAAGGGCAAGACGCCGTATCTCAGCTTCTTCCAGGGTCTCATGCGCCCTCGCTTTACGCGCTGGCCCGCGCGCGCCCTTCGCATTCCGAGGCCAGCCGAGAGCGATTACAAGGAGCCCGTGTCGGCTTGGTTGTATTACGATGGGCCCCTTTCGGATCTGGAGCATCATAACAAGGTTATCTTGGATATTCCGGGAGGTGGGTTTGTCGCCATGGACCCGAGATGTAACGACGATAAGCTTTTCTGCTGGGCCGCGAAGACGGGTCTCCCCGTGCTAGCCCTCGATTACAAGAAAGCGCCCGAGTTCCCCTATCCCTATGCTATAAACGAGTGCTTCGACGTCTACTGCACCCTGGTCAAGACCAAAGGAAGATGCATCGGGTTGTCGGGCCGGAGCGTGCCCAGAATCGTCATGACGGGAGACAGCGCGGGAGGCAACCTGGCCGCCGCTACGACGCTCATGATCATCGAACGATCCAAGAATCCCATGGGCCGCAACTTGACAACCGTCGACTTACCCATGCCTGACGGGCTTGTCCTCTTCTACCCGTCTCTTGACATGAACATCGGCAACTGGATGTCGGAGGAGCAAATGTCCCTCATCCGCGATCGCCAGTTCAGGAAGCGAAACAAGAGCATCATGCGCCGCAAGGCAAGGCAATACACCGACATCGCCCTGACCCCTCACCATTCCGACAACGAAGATGAAGAGCCGTCAAAGCATGCCTCCGAAGACAGCGCCTCTCAGAGGTCGGCCGAAGCCGGTCCTCCACCATCCCCCGAGGCCCTCCGTAGCACTCACCCCGAATACACTCACAGCGGGCCGCTCTCCCTCACTACGCAACCTGCGAAACCACCACCACCATCGTCATCCAAGCCCGGCGGCGAACCCAAGTCCCCCTCCTCCTCCCACCGCCCACAACTCATGCACACGCGCCTCGCCGTATCCTCCATGATCTCCTACTTCAACGACCGCGTCCTCACGCCCGAGATGATGCGCGCCATGATCATCCTCTACATCGGCCCCCACAACCGCCCTGACTTCTCCTCCGACTATCTCCTCTCGCCCATCCTGGCTCCGGACGCCCTCCTGGCCCACTTCCCCAAGACGTGGTTCCTCACGGGCGAGCGTGACCCCTTGGTCGACGACACCGTCATCTTCGCCGGGCGCCTCACGAAGGTCAAAGAAGCCGTGGCGGAGCAGAAGGCTCGCGGCCTAAGCGTGTCCAAGCCGCCCAAGTTCGACGAGAAGGATGCTGCTGAGGTGATTCTCATTCCTGGAATCTCGCACGGATTCCTCCAGTTCCCTACCGTTTACCCGCCCGCGTGGAAACACCTCGAGCGCTCGGCGGGTTGGATCCAGGACCTCTTCATCCACGCCGAAAGAGTCAGACGTCGAGAACAACAGCTCCTCCAACGTCAACAGCAGCGACAAGCAGCCACCGCCGCTGCCGAAGAAGAAGAAGAGGAAGAGCTGGAACGGGCGAACTACCACCAGCGCACCGAATCGAGCGGCGATGAGGATAAGTTCCTCGAGATGGCGATGACCAAGATGCGCGTCAAGTCTGCTCCCAAGGGCAGCAAGATCAGCAACGGCAATGCTGCGGACGACGGCGAGCCCTCGAGGGGCCGCGGTAAGAAGCCTGGGAGGAGAGGAGGGCACGGCAGAGGGTCGAAGAGTCTGGTTAAGTTGAATAGCGAGGAGGATTTGCTGGGGCGGAGGATGAAGGGGCTTACGAATGGGTTGGCGGGGAGGGAGGATGATGATGATGAATAAATGACAATGGGGTTCTTTTCATAAGGGAAGTCTGGATGGTCTGGATGGGATGTCTGGGACGAGGGTTTTCATTAGCTCGGTGTATATGACGGATGGAATTGAGGACACTAAACTAGACTGTATATGAATTCCTTCTTTTTCGATAAACCTGGTATGAA
This sequence comes from Scedosporium aurantiacum, assembly GCA_000812075.1. Taxonomy (NCBI): domain Eukaryota; kingdom Fungi; phylum Ascomycota; class Sordariomycetes; order Microascales; family Microascaceae; genus Scedosporium; species Scedosporium aurantiacum. Next base: position 20,942 of record JUDQ01000041.1, read on the forward strand.
TTTTGAACTTGATATCTTTCTTTCCCTATCTCTGCTGTTAGAGTGGACCTAAGCTCGACATGAAGCTCTATCTCCTTACTCACAACTATCACTCGTCTCACTCGTCTCTTTCTCCATCATCCACACCGACAAGGATAGAAACTTGATCACTCGAAGCTCCTGCTGGCATTATTCTGAGATCTTAGGACATCATTGTCCGCCTCCGGACCTCCTATATTCGCGTATCATGAACATTCGTCGGCTCACAACGGTTTTTAAACGGATAGTCTCGCCTCGATGGTACGTATCGAGGCCCTGTTTTACGCACCGGTCTTCCGTGAGAGAGCCGCGCTAAGACTCTCCCCTCTGGTTCTTCTCCCGCTGTGTCTCCATCATTCCATAATACATACATAGACGCTCAATATGCCAGCAAAACCTATCACCGAACACACTCAAGGACAAGTGGGAAATTTCTCCATCCGAACGTAACAAAAAGTAAAACATAGTACGCTCAAAAATCCCCCCGTAAAAGGCGAGTGAAAAACTCAGGACCCTCCCTGAGCGAAAAACAGAAAAAAAGCTCGTTCGTCCTCGCCATCAAATCTGCCGCACTTGCCGCCAACGGGAAGTAGTCCGGGGAGTTAAACCGTAACTCCCTCATAATCTAGAAAGCAAAAGCAAAATAACAGCCACCTCAACCTACCGATTCGGTCTGTCTCATCACTTGTCCTCGAGTGAGTCAAAACCGCATTGGCAACCTTACTTCTTCCACCTTACGAGGGGTGAGGGGGCGTACGCTGTACACTTGTAAGTGACCACGTATGTCAAAGAAAATGAAGAAAAGAAAAAAAGAAATCTCGGCGAGTCTCGGGTAGGGCGGGGGGCCCGTGGAGAATCGTGTGTAAGTCGAAAATAAAAAGCAACCTTGACGGCCGTTCTAGCCCATAGCTTTTTCTCCATTTCATGACGAAGCAGGGAGAAAAGCAAAGAGGAAAAAAGAACCGCTAAAACCGACGTGAAGATAAAACAAAGCAAGAAAATAAGCCACAGATCTAAGAAAAATCAAATATCGCGGGCGTAGCGCGGGCGAACTTCCTTGTGTGACGGCGTTTTTTAGACGGGGGCGTCCGGCACTCACTCGGCGGGTTCCGGCGTGGAGCGGAGGAGCCGCAAGAAAAAAGAAACAAAAGATACAAAAGAAATATGAGAAAGGAAAGGGAAGAAAGGGAAAAAAAAAAAAAAAAGGAAAAAAAGGAAAAAAAGACTGTCCTGTTTACTTCGGACAGATAGAGGATCTAGTCTCGGCGAGAATCCAGCTTGTGCCAGTGGCTTGTTTTTTCTTCCGAGATCGAGATAGGACCGAGGGTGGGTAGCACCCAGAGGCGTCGAGGGATGGGAGGATTCTGTGGCGTTCCTCTTTTGGCGTCCCTTCGTGCCTCACTGAGTCAAGACAGAGGAGGGATAGGGCATCGCTCACATTCCCAAGGTTCGTGTACGAAGCAAGGAATGTCCCTCCTCTCGGCAGGAGGAGAAATCAAATCCTGCGGATCATCATGGATCCACACGAACGCATCCACAAACATTGAAACATCCACAATATACGTGCACCCTCCTCTCTTCCGATCTCCATCCGCCTACCAAATTGCAAAGAAGAAAAAGAGGCCCCCTCTTAACCCGCAGAAGTTGAAAATTTTCTCTTCGGCCTTCTTCTCCTCCCTATTCTCGTTCTCCATCCTTCTGCCCCGCGAGAATGCTTTTGAAAGTGGGATCGACGACCATGCCGCATGGGTCTCACATTAGCGTAGCATTCCCCGTTTTACCCTTTTGCTAATACCGATCCGAGGAGTTTAACATTCCCTGATACAGTTGGTCAGGAGCGGGAAAAGGGGGATTAATAGCTGGAGGAAGTTGACCCAGGGCGGAATTGGCCCCCTAGTAAATCTTGGAGGCCGTGAAAGAAGGAGCGGCGACCATTGGGAACTGCAACGATGACCCCGGCACCTTAAGGATGACCTCCGAACTGGCTGACTGACAGCGGTGGAACACCCCCTTTCGCCCCCTTGCGATCCCAAGAAACCGACCAGCGGAAAAGGGCAGGCGAAAGCGAAACGAAGAGGGTTGCCCTCAGACTGACAACAGGGGAGTGGGGATGTCAAGGTGCGAACAAGCCCTGCATCTGATACCTCAGACCTGGTATGTCAAACGTCCAGCAATATCCCGAGCAATCTGCTCAGTCGGGGCAGATAACTTCCCTCCAAGCAGAAGAGCATTAGGTATCAATGCCGGCAACGTTGTGACTGACTGCATGGGCCCTGTCCTGTTTGCGCTATGAGTCGTGATATTAGGAAACAACCAGTCGGGTCATGGCCCCCGAGAGGGGGGGAAGGGGGGGGGGCTAGAATTTGCCTCCTTATGGCTCCATTATCTCTCCTCCCTTGCCGTTGCCCACACTACTGCAAGTCGGGATGGGAAAATTCTCAACGGCAAAGGTTCCCGGAGAGCAAGATTTGACTGTCCCACACGCTCTTGCGTGCCCTTGGCGTTATGTACACTGCAGTAAGACGGGGATTTCGGCCGGCGGTGGGTGAGCTCTTTTGGAGACGGCCATTTGTTACCACCCTCTCGTGCGTCACTAGCATCCCGGTGGCTTGACAATCCTGCTCGATCCGTCTTCGTACTTGTACACAGAACAGCCGATGCATATCGATGAACCTAACCCTTACATCGACATCCCCCGGCAGTCTCGGGCGTGGCCGAACACTTGAGAGGAATGGCGCGGCAGTTCCCGAAATCAACACCCTTATGCTATGATGAAAGGCTCAGAGAGCGCCAAAACAAGCCCACAGTCGTTCAAACTGCCCCGTGCAGAAAGGAGGGAGACGTTTTCATGCAGCTAAACTGGCCTCCCTGAATGGGGCAAGCGAAGCAACGAACCCAAGATCCTCTAATGTAGGCATGCAGAAGCTCCCTGCTGAGGTACATACAACCTTGAGAGGGGGAGGGTGTTTAGTTTGGGTTTCTTGGGCACTCAGCCTCTCCATTGCGCCCTGAAGAAGCCGGTGCTAAAATGCAAAGTCTTTCCAGCCGCTCGAAGGTTCCTTACTTGTATCATGACTTCGACGAAGGTTCGCCGCCTGGCCTGCCCTTGGCGTCTATCGATGGGTAAGGGATCGTGTTTGATCGTCGCACAAAGGAGAATATGGATAATTTAAACTAACTCGAGGGGAACCCCCACCAGGAATTGACATGGCTGATCATAGGAGATCACTGGGCCGGGAGGACTTCCGAATCCAGCCATGGCTCCCGCACAAAGGACACGACATCCCAGATCCTGGAATGCTGGGTGCGCTACGCAAGAGCAAAACCCGCCTTTAGCTGGGTGGGTTGGTCGTGTACAAGTATAGGTGTCGTGTGTGTGTGTGCGCGTGCTTGCGTCGGCATTGTGTCATGCACTGCACGCAAAGAAAATGCTCGCCTCCCCTCGCCTCGCAGTCCCATTATTCGCATGATCCCAGTCAAAATCTTACGAAGTTAAGGTCCTACTTGTTCCCCAACGGCACGTTTCGTCGTTACTTTGTAAGTGAAATGTAAGCTCTTTCCTTGTACACTGAGGTCCTTGGTCATTTAGCCCAAAGATAGTGGAATTTTAGCACGTTCTGATATCCTTGACAGGAAATGATCGCCATCGGCCTCTTCGAGGGTTTTCTCAGTTAGGAAGTGCAGGGAGCTTGACCAGGCCTTCAGTCCCCTGTTGTGTGTGCCGTTGATGATCCTTGCAATCCATCAACGCATGGCGTGGATCATGTCGCGTCAAAGCCTTCAAGGACTGCCGGCAGGGATTGACAAGGGGTCGATCGCTACCATGTTTTAGTTCGCCTCTTATGAGCCACCCCGCCAGTTGTACATGTCCGTGTCCCTTTTTTCGAAGTCGGCCAGCCTCATTATGTATTCGGAGGTGTATTAGAGATTAGAGGCCGTCTTTGAGCGCCAGCGGCATGCTACTTTGTAGCTATCCAGAACCTGGAAAAAATAAATTACACAGCGTTTGAGAATCGGTAGCACACAAGGTTAGTGCGTCTTTCTGACACCGAAAGGATGCTGGAGCTCATGCCAAGGACGAACAACCCTTGCAAAAATATGCTAGAGTTCTGTCCTTCGAGCTTACTTCGTACACTATTTCGTACAAACAGGCGTGGGTCAACCAATTCAGCGGCAAAGTTGGACACCCTTGGCTTTCACCCTTGGCATCGGGACCTATCGTGAAGGTCCAGGCACACCCTTAGGTCAAGATTGAGGATCTGCGGACAAGTCCCCGTGGATCTAGCGCATAAACAATGTGCAGGACAAAACGGCGCCGTCGGATAACTGCACTTTGCAGGAGAGAAACTTTCCGGTGAGGATGAAAAGGTGGAGACCAGGCAACCAGTTTAATTCGCCCCGGGGGGCTCGCAGGACGCCGCAAACCACTTCGTACCTTCGTCGCCAAGACCTGCGAAGCAGAGTACTTTGTAGAAACCCCTAACTCCAGTTCAGCTCAAAGTTGAAGGCGTCAGGTTCGTCGCCGACCAGCAATGAAATTTAAGCGTGCTGGTAAAGCCTCTGGTATCCAGTATTCCGCCGAGGTGCTGCATCGCGCCTAATGGTGATCTACCATCCAGCTCAGCAATCATTGGATCAGTCGCTTACAACGATTTTTCACCGAGTCCGGGTTCGATCACCGCCACGGAACTTACTCGAGCCGAAGTCTAGCGGGTTCGGCCGATCCGGAGCTCGTTCGGACGGGAGTAGAAATGGCTCTTCCTGGCGCTGGGAGCGAGGGCAACACGACTTGGATCCTCCTGCAGCCCTCGTCGTGCAGCTGACAGCAAGCTGTACAGATTACTTTGTAGATCGCAGGCCTTGTAACTTCATAATTAATGCCACGGTGACGGTGTTACTGGACCAGCGCGCTTACCTCGGCGAGTTGCGCAACATCGGTCGAATTTAAAATCTTCTTAGACTTCGAGTGTCTGTTTTAGACATACTCTGCCTACTGTCGCTGGTCAGAATCGGGCTCTCGCAGAAACTCCGGTTCCGCTTAGCCTTATCCGCTCTCTCGGGATAAGATCAATTGATTGATGTTGAAATCGCAACCAACACGGGCCGATTCACACCGCAATGGCCAGCCAATACTTGCTGGAATAAACCAAATAATGCCGAATGCCACGTTGTGTGTTGATTTTTGGGATTTGCCCCAATAAAATTTCGTCGATTACGTCTCCAATGGGACCAGCCCCCAGAAAGAGTGCAAGACAGCGGTGAAGCAATGGTACTCTACCAAACCAGCGGGCTCATAAGGATCGGCATGACTGACATTGATGAGCGCTGAAATGAAGGCAGCCAGGTAGATCTCCCCGGACAGCATGGCGTCGGCACCCGCTTTGTGAACGGCGCGGGAATTACAATTCTTCCATACGAAGTAATTCAGGAGTTATCGTGACACAGGCTGGAGGAGGCGAAGCGAATTTCGTTGTGTGTCCTCGGACCCTGAACTCTCAGGGCGAACCATGAGCCAATCCTCGCATTGACCCTCTATCCCATTACTGTCGGTTCATTCAAAGGCCACCTGCTTCGACATGATTTTCCAATTGGTGTTTGTCCAAATTGGGGTTGAAGGCGGCAGCTAGAACAGCTTATCGTCTCTTTCCATCCCGAAGAAGAAACCTAGCGCCTCGTCCGAGGTTGGCTTGGCCATTTCCAAGATGAAAGAAGGGCTTCAACACAGGGACGGCTAAGTACGTCCTTTCGATTTCGTGACTTGGCCAAGTGTTAACAGGAACCAGAAACTCGAGAAGACCTATCTCCCGAGTAAATGATGATTTTAGGCTTAGAATTCGGGCCTGTGTTGCTCCAGCATAATGTGCGCTTTGTGGTGGAGCTTAGTGAAATAATACGACGTACTCTGAATCCCATGGTTGATCAAGGTACCAATGACCTACTGACTAGATTGACTTTACTGACAAATTGTACTTACTTCGTACTTAGTATTAAAGTTGTTTCCAGATCGCGAGGGGTCGTTTTGCAGGAGGCAAGAACCCTGCAGTTGGCGTTCGGTAAGGTTCAGTACCCTGCAAGAAGAATTCCGATCAATTGAAGTGGAATCTGCAGCGATGTGCCGAAAGTTCTTACGACTCAGTTCGTTTTCCTTACTGGCGCCAAGTGTCACTCGTTCAAAACATTGGCGGCCAGATTGTGCTGGATCACCTGGCTTGACGAAAACTACCCTTGTATTACTTCGTAAATCCCTTGCATCCAGTGGCTGTAACCCTAATACCTAATATCCTCGTTAGCGTCCACGGGCGTCAGTAATACTCGGACCATCGGGTCGAAGCGGTCCAGGTTGTGGTGGAATATTTTCGGAGTATCGTCTCATCTCATCATCTAAACTAGCAACAAGACTGCGAAGACGCACCTGTGGTACCCCTTGCTCTTATGGGAGACCCTTTTGGCCTGGCGGTCAGGTGTTAACCAAATGACCTGCATGGTGATAATATGCGCGCAAGATGCGCAAGATGTAAGTGCAGATGGCACGAGCGGCCATGACATTAGTCCTTAGAGGACCTGAGCGTGTAAGCCTTGGACATGCATGGTGAGTAGCATTGCCCCTTGGCCAGAGTCAATACAGACAGCGAGCTGTCGAGCCGCCTCCTTTGATGTACGAATGTGGTTCTTTGCCAGTAATAATTGGCGGGATTATAGGAGAACGTGGTCGTCAGAAGCCGGTAGTTGGATCATCAGCGGAGTCAGGTACCGAGTAATAATAGAACCTATATGATTCTGTGGTAACGGGTCCACGGTCCACGGGAGCACCCTGAATGGCACGCTGCCTGTTTCCGCTGGGGTGACGTGAGGTTATGCAATTTTGGGGTGGCACCGCACCGTTGCATCCCAATCCTATCCTTCCAACTAAGTCAATTTTGGTAGTCAGCCCCGGCTGGGGTAAGACATCGGGGGGTGGTACCGAGACAAAGCATCAACGTGTATTAGCGTCTGAGTGGTCAAAACTCCATTGATTGGCGTAAAGATTAGTGCCTCTCAACAGCCCCAACCTCACGCACTCGAGGAAGATTATCGCGCCAGAAGACGTTTACTTCGTAATTCGATGTCTGCTTTCGTGGCTCTAGTGAAGTTTACAGGTTAGCGGGGGTGGTGAGACAGGATGTTGGAATCTCGCACGGAATGATCGGGGCAAGATACAAGGCCATAGATCGCCAGCCATTACCTCGTCGAAGCTTGTCTCGGACTAGACTCTTGACAAGCAAGCCCACGTAACAAGGGGGTTGACCGGTCAGCCGGCGATGTTCATCTTGGAGGTTGGTTTATCGTTTGAGGATATCGGGATGGCAGACTTGGCCAACCGTGTACGTACTTCCTACGTTCATATTTGGGTGCGCCTCTTTGTTACCAAAGATCCTTGAAGAGGGTCCCTTGGTCAAGACCGCGGGACCGGCTGCGATCTGGGCGGGATGTCAAAGAACATAGTTTAAGCCACACCACGGACGAAATGTGCAGGAAGGGAACCTAGAGGTTGGAGCTAGTGGTTCTAATAATGACCGCCTGCATCAAGGGAAGACAGATGGCCTCTTGGCCTCTTTGCGTCTGGTAGTGTGAGCGCCACACCCGAAGTGGTCGAGCTTGATGCGGACTGTCAATATATGTACAAAGATTGCGGTGAATGCCACCCTGTCAGGGTTTATGAGATGAATTGATGCATGATCCGGCGATGATACTTCGCGAATGCTGTGTTGGAGTAATCGCGTCGTACCCCGTAGTAGTATAATTCTGAGGTTACAAGACCCCGGAGTAGGGAACGGAGTGAGGGTAATAACTCGAAGCAGAAATTGAGCCCAGCGCCGCCGCCCCTTCTGTACCTGGTGGAAAGTACAATGTATTGTGTAGCCTGATTGTCATATTCCCTGATCGGGAGCTTGCGACTACGAAGTCAAGGCAGGAACGATAACGCTAATATCTTGTGATCGCAATTTGAATAAGCTTAGCCCCACCCCAGGTTCAACATTCCAACAACGGAAGTCATCAGTCAAACCGATTGCGCCGCTTTGACTATGCCGCAATCGCTAATCCCGGATCTGGCAATTTCCGCCAGAAGTTGTGGTACTGGTACCAGCCCCCTTGGTCATCTGAGTCGAGAGACTTGCATAGGCTTGACCTAGCGAGTGTGACACATGCCAGAAGCATAGATCAATCGATGGCTGCCCGTGCCGTTTGGTGAGGGAACGCTCCTGCCTCTTATAAAATAAGTTCATTTCACATGGGATCCCAAATTGGGCTGCAGATTCCTTTCTAAACTCCAGGCACATGGGCGTTCCACTGTTCGAACTGCACGAGTCCCCTTTTGTACGAAACTAGTCCAGTTCCCTGCCCACCCCAGTCTCTGGGGTAAAAGATTAATTGATCTGAGCGAGGGTCTCCCAAGACCCTGTCCGAGGATCTTCTCAACTAAACCACTTCGTCTTTGAATGTCCACTTCATGCTGGGAGGGTTCCGTGACCAGGGTTCTTCCCGCATCCTTGTTCCCAGTTACGATTTCCTTGGACCCAACGATGCATATTAAACCGCTTCGAACAATGAGTGAAGATCATCTGGTGACTACTGACGCCAGGTTCTACTTCGTAGGTTCTGATGGTTATACGAAGTAAACTCATGGCCTCTTGCCTCTTGCCAGTACCGAGGCTATATGATACAATTTACTTCGTACAGGAGGAAGCAACGGGGCCTGTCGTCTGAAAATACGTCCGAAGTATTGATCAATTGAAATCGTGCCTCGAGCACCAACATCAGGTTGCAGCACATGAACAGTGCCCACCGCACGGCACAGGAGTGCGCTGAAGTGTTTCATCAGTTGATGTCGTACAGCAGATCCATTGCTGGTTGCGGTGACCAGGTGGTGACAGGGACGTCATCAACGATCCCTTTCGGAGCGCGGAAATAGGGATCTTAAATTATACTCGACGGACCTCTTTGTCGGGCAGCAGCCACTCGTACGAGAAAGGGCAATTTTACTGGCGGCCCTGGTCGGTTTGGGCCTAGCCAGCCGTGCCCCGCTGATGTTTATGATCCGAGGAACACCCCCTACAACTCGTTCGCAATGACCCGACTTGGAAGAAGTTTGTTCATCGACTTGTACGAAGTAACTGTACGAAGCTTGAGCTGGTCGAGAAAGGAAGAGCCACTGACCGCCTTCGCAAGCATTACCATACAACGTAAGTCAAATCGCCAGCTGTATTGCTTCGTACTTCGTACTCTTCTGCATGGTAGTTTATTTACCACCTGCCCTGGCTCCAGCCGTCCCGAGAAGCATCGATTTAGATGTATAGCCCTGACTGATCATCTCGGTTGTTAAGTCTGAGCGACAGCTTTTGGAAATGGTGAGCACATCCCTATAAAGGACCTGAGAGATATCATCCAGCCGGTGGGGTGGAATAATGCTCAGTCTTGTGTCTGGACTCGTGTCATTTTTACCACATTTCCCGAAAGTATCAATTCTGAAATTTTATATCCTTCTACTTTGTACGAAGTAAGGAAATGTCCTTTCCCCCTCAATAACACGCTTCGTCCCAGTTCCGGACGCCCATTCCAGGACGGTGAGGGTAGTGTGGGGGCGGGCACATGTGCGATGTGTGTGGCTTACTACATAAACTACTCAGGGAGCAGTACTTCGTAGTGTTGCTGGCAGATTGGATGGCAGCTCGGCTAGTGTGTGCACTAATATTAATCCTATTCCAGGGGTTTAAATGTTAATCTGAGAGATCAGATCCACCACCTGACATATCTCATGACAAGTATCAGATAAGTATTTTCAAATCTAAAATGTTAGAAGATGTACCCATTTAATACTTAACCTAGGATATGTCGGGTGGTGGCGAGGATCTCTCGTACTAACGTTTAAAACCCTGGAAGAGGTTTATGTTTATGTGTTTGTGCAGTACTTACGAAGCAGTGCACACATCTCAACTCGAAGTACTTGGTACTCTTTCATCGTTTATATGCTGGTGCTCTGATAGGCTCGGCCCAAATCCTCCACCCCACACTTTTGCACCCCCACTTCCCGGTTTCGAGGCTCAACGGTACATTCGCGGATCGGTCTACGGATCACGGATCAACCCCAATTTGAACACACTGACGTATCCACTATTATTTGTTCTGAGCCTGAGGCTTTCGACCGAGGATGCATCAACGTAGTATTTGATCACCGTCCTGCTGAGAGCGAAAGCTGAGGTACTCCCACTAATTTACATTTCCCAACTAGACGTGCTAGGTCTGTTAGGAGTCTTATCGTCCCTTTTCTCTTCTTTATATTCAGAGATCATACATTTCGTTCGATTTAGAACTCGAGGGGGCTAGAATCCCGGAGATTAAGGTCAGCGTGGCTCCCCAGCCTGCGAACCGAGTTTTTGCTCGCACTTGTCCAAACCAGAGATAGTCGAGCGTTGGAAAGCCATGATGCGATGCAGCATCATCGACCCTTGATCCCTGGTAGCTGTAGCACTAGCTGTTCCTGCCCCATGGGCCGCTACTCGCTGTTTGGAGTGCATACGTGTATCCTCAAACATCCACTGACTCAGAGAACCTTGCTTCTAAAGGCGGGCAACAAGGGCGGGGGACGGGACGCACTCATATCCCATCAATATCCCATTGTTCGACAACCGATCGAGAAACGGATACGAGGAAATGGCCTTTGGGCGCTCGGACCTTCAAATGGTGCTTCGATGTTGTCAGATGTGGCTTCAGCGTCATAAGTAGAGGGGAGCTGGGAGGGGAGGAGCCTGGAGTTGAAGCATCAGCGATATCGAGAGAAGACTGCGGAGCGATTGCCGCTTGTGCGGACTGTCTCTCATTTAACCCATTGGGTCCTGTTCTCAATATCCACTAACAGATCCGTGATGACATGCCTCGCTTGTTTTGTCCTTTTCCCCTATTTCGACTCCACTTTTCGGTAGTTCCACAGACCCAAGGAATTGGCCAGGCCTGACCTACCTCGTAGTGTACGGAGTACGTCAAGTATACACTACAAGGCCAGGTTCGGTGCACTATTGTTTCAGCATTTCTTCATTTCTTTAAGCCGCGGGGTGGCGGAGGTGGACCTCCGGTCACTGGTTATAATGCTAGGATATGAACAGGTTTTGATTATTCCTCTTCCATTCTCAGGCCACCTAATAGGATCGCAAAGTATCATCATGACTAAACTACTTTCCTATTGCGCACAAATTTGCCGTGGGGAATTTCCCCATGATAAGTTTGTGGACCTGGATGCGGAATTTGCGGCGAATATGTGTCAGAGCAACGAGAGCAACACATTGGAAGGGATTTTCCCGGTTGGGAACCTAGGTCAATAACTCGCTCCTCTCATCATACTTCGCATGCCCCTTTCAGTAACGTCGCCTTGGTAGCTTCAAAGCATGGGGGAGGTACGAAGCAAGGTACCAATTGATGCCGTACCCATCATACCCTATGGAAGTATCTTGATACTGATTAATATCTCGGAAGCATGCCGATTACCTGCCCCTTGCAGCCTGATTGTGACGTACTTCGTACTGCGCAGAGGGTGCAACACTCTGGGGCTCTTTCCAGGTGTCCTTCTATAAGTCCCCACTTGATAATCCTGCGCACTCCTGATCTAGTGTATATAGTCCACCCCATTGCCTGACCGTTAGGAATTTATTAAAATACCACTCTGATCGGCTTGACTGTCGTGTCATCGAAGGACCCGACGCCCCACAGAAGAGCTCCGCAGGAACGTGGAATCCAGTTCAGTCAAGTCCAGTCCAGTCCAGTTCACCCACCGGCTCCTCCTCCTTGCTTCGTACTCTACAAGTATTCTACCTGGGCTTCATATCATGTAATGGTCTGCCCAAAAGAAAGGGAGGACTGTGCTTGCAAGTAGTCATAAACTTGGCCGAGCGCTGACTCGATCAATGATACAACCCTAGGACACATCCCATAATCAGTTCGCTTAACTCGGAACTAATAAGCCGTCCTCGAGGCATGATCAAAATCAGATACGTCCACATGAGGCGTGTGCGTACATACAGGTACAAGCAAGAAGGATAAGCCAAGTCTACCAACGCTGCCCTGACTTGGCTCTTTCCCAGATATGAGTAAATGTGTAGTAGAAAATGGACGCGAAAACGCATTCAAATGAATAGATTTGATCACAATGGCAACCCCGCTTTCTGCACCCCACGACGCGAATTGTTGCTGTTGGTGTGTGAATAATGCCAGCTTTTCGCCGGAAGATGCGATGGCTATATTGAATTTTGCTTTCCCTCGGAGTATGTTATATCCGATTTATTCTGGCTTAATTCAACCGGCTCCTCTTCCTCGTACTTCGTAATTGCATCCCCATCCGAGATTGTCCTCGGAGCCTTCCGCCACTATAATTGTATGTAATGGATAGATTCCGGTTGGCAGGAACGGCCGGCCTGTGGAGTTTATCCTGTTCCGACACATGGGACGTACGTCAGGCTTGTGATTTTGGGGGTGTGCCCATTCAATGTTGCACCTCCCTCGTAGATTGAAATATGTCGGGGTCGGCATGGCATGGCATTTGATGTTTTCTTCTTCTGGCACGCCGGATACAGGGAAACTGCTGGCTATGGACGATGGCAGCCCGATATCACCATCAACCAGCTGACTGGTAACTTCCCTGAAGCCTGGCTATAAAGGGCGGGAGCTATTGTCACCCATTGTCCCCGCTGCAGTCGTATTTGTAGGATCAGGTCCGACCATATATCAATGGAACGCCTCCGGTGCTTCCTTCGATGACGAATGCCAAACTGCGGGAAATAATAGTGCACCGTGGGTGCCAGATCAATATTGAAGGATTGACATTCCTATCTTCGAAGTTTGTTCGATTTAATCAGATTCGTCCCAGACTCGCAATCTAACGAAGTACTACACAGTTCAGCCTCGGCACTTAAATTGCTCTACATGTACGAAATATTGATGCTTCAATTTGTTCGGGGTATCTTCAGATATTACCCTGCAGCGTCTGCAACCGAGTTTGTCTCCAAGCGCTGCAGCCTCCGTTGCATGATCCTCTCGGAGAAACGATCGCCTCCAACATTGAAGCACCATATAGCACGGGTATTATACCTCAGGATAGGTACAAAGTAAAATCTCCCCGCAACTATTCCTGGATCAATGTATCAATATTGGTTCGCTTGGATGCCCGAACGTCAAATCCTCCGACATACCAAGTTGCAACCGCAAGTCACACGAATTCTGGTATTATAGCCCAAGCTGCGCTAAACACCACAATTGATACAATATTGGAGTACTTCGTAATCAAATGCAGATAACAATTTTTCATGATCCGAAATGCACGAATCGACTCGTACATGCATGATGCATACCCACCCTCTAATTCGTAGTTCAGTGGAGCAACCTCGACCCTCTCCGCTCCTTTGTGACAACTGAACGAGATCCAGGACCCTCTCGAGGCTGCTAAAGCACAGCTGCGTCGGTTGCAAAATTAAACAAGACCTTCGTATGCACATCATTCCCGAAAGAGGCCTAGCTGCCTCTCCCTTTTTCAACGTCCCGAAAAACAAAAAGCAAAAAAGAAAAATTGTCAGATTAAAGGGACCATCACGCTTCGGCCTGGTTGTACACTACTTCGTAGTGTAGTGTACTTCGTACCTGTAATGTACGAGCCGGGATTCGAAGTTCCACGTTACCGATTCATATTCGTCAAGTCTTACGAATGCAGCAGCACGACGGGTCGCGCTTGCCCCTCGAAAGCGCACCAACACTGAAGTATTAATATTGGATGTACGAAGTAGCACATGGATCAATACTAGATGAATTTTATCAAGTGTCTTCGCAGCAGTCAACGCCAAGTGCCCGGCCGGGTCAACATAGTGGGTGTATCGGAGTTCTAATCGCAAAGGTCATGCACTATTTGACTGTCCTGCAGCTTCAGGCAAGTGTGTCTGTCTGCCCTGTGCTCTCCAGTGCATTGAAAAAGTAGAATCCACTTGCAGTCCGTGCCTTCCACGCAGAGATTCCTCCATCCCTCAAGCAGACTCGGGACGTTGTAAGGGAGGGTGTTTAAGGACGTGATGAGGTGTGTAACATACTTCGGGGATAGATCGCCCTTGGCTAGGTTGAGACAGCATCACATGCCAGATACGAAGTATCACAAAGTCAAGATCAATTGACGACCGTTGATTTTGACAAGTCGGGACCAGGCCCGTAAGAGCCGGGGGGAGTCCTTTGGAGGACCCTGGCTCCTGGCTTCACAAAAGGGAGGGGAGAGGAGGAGGTGTCCTTCAATCTGCTCCTCCCCTCCACAACCCTTCTCATTAGTTGGTTCTCCTCTGTATTCGGAGGCTAGCTATCTTAGGTAGGAGCCTCACTGTTCTATAATCTAGTGAGACTCCGGTGTCTGCTTCAAGCGTCTTATCCAGGATGAGTTCTTCCCTAAGCAGACTAGAGCAGGGAATGATATCCTCAAGATGCTAGTTAATACTACATACCGACCGTTTTAGGATATCTACTAATAATTCATAGTACGAAGCAGTGAACAACACTGCACTACTTACACTTGGCAAGTACACTACAGAAGGTTGATCGCTGTGTGGATTCAACTGCGCGGGAGTCCCTGGATCCTGGAATGTGCACTAGCATCAAATGGGTTGGTCAAGGACCCGAAAACTGGCTTCGTCCATCCGAGTTCCCCTTCATGCGAGGGTCCACAGCGTCACTCGCCTGTTCAATGTTCTGCTCCAAGTCCCAAGTCCCAAGTCCCAAGTCCCAAGCCAAGCCGCTGCCCGTTCCCAGCCCTGCAACCCCGTCCCTTCCCTTGCCTGTGCTACAAGTAAATATGTACACTATACTACTTCGTGCTTCGTACACTGCTACAAGCAAGTACCCTCTTCAAATCTTGTATCTGGTACCTTTGGCTGGATCACTCTGCTAGGCAAGTGCGAAGTGGCTCTCCTGTGGACTCCTCGGCCACCTACGAAGTACGAAGTATGTAGTAATAGGCAAGGGCTACCGAGCAGAGCACGAGATCTCGCCAATCTCTGCCTAGTAATAACACAGCACCACACAGCACCACACAGCGCCGGTCATGTTTCCGAAAAGTTCTGAAGGCTAGTCGATTCTCGGATGACAGACCCGGGATCTTTTCCTTACTTCGTCAAGCTCGTCAGTGTTTCGTATACTTCGTACACTACGAAGGAAAGGAGGAGCCAGCAACAGAGGTCTAGATTGGCGCTCCAGACTGCCGCCGCCACTCCCTTCTCCATTTCAGCACAGGCGTCCGTCCTCAATTGCCAGCACAGGCCTAGCAAGGCCTGGCGGGGTGTGATAATAGCGCCCCCTCCCGGCCTCTTTCCATCGAGTGACAGTTCATAATACTACCATACCACGCACATCCAGACACAGACATACGTAGGCTCCGGGGCTCTACAATCCATCGATCTCTCTCTCTCTCTCTCTCTCTCTCTCTGTGAGGTGGCCTGCCATTACCAAACATCCCCTCTATTGTCATTTCACTCGTCTTGCAGACCTGCCCCTACGAAGTTCTCGTGTCTCCCTTACACCTCTTTTTCAAACTATCCAGCGGGTGACTTACACCTCTCAAGGTTCAGGTCCTCAAAGCCTCTATTCATTCAAGTTATAGAAGCAGCCTGTGGAAGAAGTTGTTCCTGGGATGCTGCTGGATGGCGATGCTCCTTCCAACGCCCTGAACCTCTATCCCACCTCAGTTCTGGGTGTGTCTTCACTCCTCAGCCCACTTGGCGTCTTGGAGGTCTCCTTGGATCCTCTTCTTCACTTCACTTCCGCATTGTGGCTACACTTTTCCTTGCCTCGACATATACTTCCCCCCGAACGGCTCTTACCCCATTTCTTCTTCACATCCATTCTTTTCTCTCGCATTCTTCTTCCTTTTTGATCTTTTATCTTTCTTCTTTCTTTCTTTTTGTTTTTTAACCTTTTTTCTTTTTTTTCTCCTGCCGATGTTGTCGCCTCACCTATCCTCCAGAACTTCGGCTTAGCTGGCTTCTAATGCGCTACAGACACCAGTCCGCAGTCAGAACGGAGACTCGCTAATGATCTGCCCCGTCTGCCGATAATATCGCCTTTTTCATCGTGTTGGGTTTCGTGGAAGGCATACGACAATAGCCACTCTCTCGGCTGTACGCAAGGATTCGCCGATTAGTTTCCGGGTGGTACTTTGCCTATGCGCCTGTGCTTACCGACGCTTTGCGCGACGATCGCCAAAAATCTTCTCGCAGGGTGTGGATCGCATTTCAACGGGAGCCGAGGCCTTCCTCAACAGTTCTCAGTCGCAAGTGAGAACTTTCCTGGAAAAGAAACCTCGATTTACGGCCCCCTGCGAACCCCAGCCGTCACCAAGTACCATCTTCGACCAGATTCCCACGGCATCCGCGTCGCAGCACTAGGAGAAAACGGTATACATAGCTCGGCAACCCCCGGACTGTAGCGCGAACCCACCCTTGTTAACCGCCCGTTACGCATCTCATCTTCTGACCGCTTGGAGTCGGACCCAGAGTTGATAGAATCGGCTTGTCTGGGCTGCGAAGAAACCCCTCAACTCTGACTTTTAGACCGACGTCTTCTCTATATCCTAAACTTCATAAGCTTCGTGGAACGCTTCCACTCTCTCCCGACCAAGAGCCTGCATGTTCCTGGACATCAATCCGCCCGTTGCCCATCAAGGAAGGGAGCCTGTGCAGGCGCCCAAGTGCATTGATCTTCGGGAGGAAGCACGAGCGAACATCGTGAACTTGGTCATGTCCCATAACTTATCTTACTCCCGATCCCCGAATCCTTCCGTGCGATCCTACGACTCATCACCCATCTCCTCAGCAACGTCGCCAAGGCCCCTGACATCCCACCATCCTATAGACTCAATGAATCCGACTTCTAGAGGCAATGCGGTGCAGCAGCAGCAGCAGCAGCCTCAATCCATTGGAATTCCGCCGCCGATCCCACTAGCGAGCCAGGCTGGGCCATTCCAGCCATATACGCCTGTCACTGCGAGCTCTGCGATGGGCCGAGAATCTCTTCCTTCTGGGGAATCTGCAGCTAACACGCCAAGCCAGTCTCTCGCATCCTTGAGCTCGGCGGGTCACGGAGGCGCGGGCACTCAAAAACGAGCCTATAGGCAAAGGCGGAAGGATCCGAGTTGCGACGCGTGTAGGGAAAGAAAAGTCAAGTGTGATGCCACAGAAACGACAAGTTGTTCGGAATGCTCCAGCCGCAATGTAAAGTGCCAGTTCACAAAGGAAACGAATCGACGGATGTCGTCAATCAAGCAAGTCCAGGACCTTGAGAAGCAAATGGACAGGATGCGACGGGAGAACGTCAGCCTGAGACG
This sequence comes from Scedosporium aurantiacum, assembly GCA_000812075.1. NCBI lineage: Eukaryota > Fungi > Ascomycota > Sordariomycetes > Microascales > Microascaceae > Scedosporium > Scedosporium aurantiacum. The sequence goes on from JUDQ01000041.1 coordinate 38,331, forward strand.
CATGCTGCAAGACCGAGATGGCCAGTTGGATTTAGACCTCGAGAGCCTCGAGCAGTTGACAATACACCTTCCGGAAATAGGCTCCGATCCGAAACCCCGGAAGCGACCGAACCAGCCCGTCTACGATCTATCGAGGGCCAGGACGAACGTGAGAGAGATCTCCAAGGGTATCTGGAAATCGCCGCCACCTCAATTCCACCGGTCCACACGGCCACTGGTAACCAGTGACGGGCCCCGGCCACCATTACCCCAGCGACAAGCTGTAGAACACCTACTCCGCTCATACTACGCCGCCGTACATACCATGTTCCCCATGATTCATTGGCCGACATTTCAGCGCACTATTGACGAAATGTACGCAGTCAACAACGGCGCGTACACGGTCGCGCCCTCGTCTCTTGCAACCTTCTTCGCCGTTTTGGCAGCCGGCGCCCTTTTTAGCAGCGACAGGCACAGCGATCGTTTCAGTCAGCCGGCCGAACTCCTCCAAGAGGCGAAGCGACTAATTGATCCGTGGACGGACGATCACAGCCTGGAATGCGCGAGATCATGCACTCTTATCGCCATTTGCTTGAACGAAATGAATCTCAAGTCGGCGGCGTGGCATTGGCTGGGAAGCGCTATTAGAATCGGTCAAGACCTCGGGCTCTATCTTGATTCAGGACCGTGGCCGGTCGTGGAAGGCGAGATGCGAAAACGAGTATGGTGGACGATATATGCATTGGACAGGAGCATGGCCCTTGAGCTCGGACGGCCGGTAGCGATTGACGACGACGACTGCGACGTTCCCCTACCCGCGCCTGTCGACGACCATCACATCCACGACGGCGGGATTCACGTCCCCAACGGCCAGGAGCCTCTGACTCACTTCCTCCACGCGATAATCCACGTCACAAGATCATACACAGCCCTTCTCAAGACGCTTCGGAACCCAGTCATCGCGCCCACACGCCTAGCGACGTTTGACCAGCACTTTGGCGCATGCTTGCGCATGTTTCCGCCCGCCTGCGATCCCTCCAACGCGGTGCCATTGGCACCTCACTTCTTGCTGCCCCTAACCTACCTTCTCAATGCTAGGCTTGCTCTGCATCGGCACAACCTCAACCCTGCATGCCCGCCCGACGTGCGACTGGCTGCCGTGGAGCAGTGTTACCACACGGCATTGGAGACGGCGAGCCTGATTTCGAGAACGAGTACCGATTTAGCAGACTCGGCGACTGGATTTTTCACGATGCATACATTCCGCTGCGCACTCTTTCTGTTGCTCTTGGGAGATGTAGATCGAGCCATCACATGCGTGAGAGTTCTAGCAAGCATCAACGGAAAACGAGACGTTTCGATACCGTGCGGAAGGTTCTTGGCATTCTTCGTGTCGACCTTGGCGGCAAAGAGGGCTGAGTATGCCACCATGTTGGCCCGGACTACGCCTCCTCAGCCGTTCGCTCCCCCACCCACCAGGCCTGGACCCTCGCCTCTGCAGGAACTAATTCTCCGCGACGAGGAAGTCCTCGTTTACGTATCAGCCGACCAGCAAGGCTCGCCCGAGAGATCATGGATCTGGACGGGCGTCGAACGCGATCCAGCGCCATCGACACAGACAACGCAGAGCCATGCCAGCAGCGGGAATTACCTCATGTCCGCAGAGCACAGAATCGGTCTTTCGAGCGAGGAAGCCAGAGGCTGGGGCGGCTGGGACAGACTTGAAGCCTCCATCAAGTCCTTGTCCGGCGCGGGGGCTATCCCGACGCCGACAAGTGCCACGTGGTCATCTACTCCAATGGCAGGCGGCAGCGTCGTGAAACCGGAACCAGGCGGCACGGGAAGGTCAACCAATCTCGGACCGCCTCCGACACCTACTACGAGCGTCCCGACCCCGGCGGGAAGCTCGGCGGAGGCGAAACAGAGAAATCAGGAGAGAATTTCAATCGCGAACATTATCTAAGCTGAATTTTTATTTTTTTTATTTTTTTAAAAAAAAGGGGGGAATGGGACGGAAACCCCCAGAAATTTCCGTCAGGAATAGCCCTTTGGGATATCTGGCCTCCTTTGCCAGGGGACCACGGGGGTCGCCGAAGCAAAATCAATCTAAATGTAACGTTTTTTTTTTTTTTTATTAACCTAATCACGAATGAATGCGTTGGGGAGGAGCTGGTTTATAAGTTTGTTTGCGTCACGACGAAGTCCTTTTTTTTGGTTTTTGTTATCTATATTTTCACGGCCGTTTTCATTCTCTGCATTGTCCGGAGTAGGGATAGGCGGGAAGACCTTTTTTTTTTCCTTTTCCTTTTGCCCACATTTGCTTGGAACATTGTCGTTTTCCAATGAAGACTCCTAATTCAGAGTTTTTCTTCTTCTTTTTTTCCTTTCTTTTCTAATCTGAACTGAAGTAAATCGGGGGCGTGGTGGGTTAGTGGTTTTCTATTGATACCATTCTTGTTTCGGTCGACTTTCTTTCTTTCTCTCTCTCTTTTTTGTTTCATACTTTTCCTTAGTTTTTCCCCCCCTCCTTCAGATCTCTCTGATGGGATGTGTATGGAAGGGGAGACCTGAGTTGTTTCTTCTCAGCTGTGTGTGTCATTTACCATTGCTTCATATATGTCAAACGAGCATATTGGCGGCGGGATGGGGAGTGGGAGGCAAAAATAACTTGGAAATGACAGTGGCCTGTCTGGAAAATGGTTTCTTTTGAAGAATATCATAGTTTTTCTTGCCCAGCATATATATATGTTTGTGTTTTTGTGTGTGTATGTGTGTGAGAGATGTGAGATGTGAGATGTGAGATCGAGAGACCAGAGCAGTGCATCGAGTTTTGCATGGCGAGAACAAGTGTTCTATTTCTCCTATGGCGGCATTGCCCATCATAACTGATCGAGAGAAAACATGTTTTAACATATAAAATGCTATAAACAGGACGAATTCTCAAGGTTCTAAAGAAAATAAGAACCACCGTCTTTTAATTCGTATAGTCTCGGAGGTTTGCTATGAAATACAGCTAGTAATACCGAAGACTCAGTCTATCTGTCTGTGTACCTTCGGGCTCGGTTCCCCTTGTCAACTAGCGCAACACCAGATAACTCCTATTGAGTTCTCAATTGGAAACGCTCATGGCGAGCAGGCTAGCAGATAGCATGAGTCTTTCCGGTCTTGGCCTGCAATGAGTGGTCCTCCTTCTATATCGAGTGGTCATCGTCAGCTCCCTCTTTCGCCAATAAAAGCCATGTGCGTGCCAACTTACCGTGTAGATCGTGGGGCTATGGGTAGACCGGCCACTAGCAGTGTGATGTTTCAAGATATAAGCCTCGTGCCGTTTGACACTCTCGCGGTCCATTTGGTTAAGGAATTCGACCGATTGCTTGATGTCGGCGATCAAGTTGTCGCAGCGACTCTTGGAAAAGTCCTCCCTCACAACGACCCTCAGCATCTTCATACGATTTGTGTGAGGAGCCATGGTGTAGGCGGGTACGACCCATCCCCTGGCCCGCAGTTGATGGGCCAGCGCGAATTCGTCATACTCGCGGTTCTCGTCCGCAGCGAAGCGGAAGGCAACGAGGGGGAGACCCTCCCCAGCGGGCTTGCTCATGATTATGAAGCCGCTCTGGCGAAGGTTCTCGGTCAGGTAGTCGGCAACCCTAGTAAGGTTGGACATGATGGCATGATAGCCCTTCTTTCCGAGGCGGATCAGTTGATAGTATTGGCCAATAACTTGAGAGGCACCCTTGGAGAAGTTGAGTGTGAAGGAGGCTTGATCGGCGCCGAGGTAGTTGATGTTGAAGACGAGTTCCTGGGGGAGGTACTCGGGCGAACGCCATAGAACCCAACCGACCCCGGGATAGACAAGGCCGTACTATTGGAGAAATTAGTTAGTGAGGGATGGATATGAATAATATGAGAACAAGGTGTGCGTGAGTTTACCTTGTGGCCCGATACGTTGATCGATACAACCTTCTCGCACCTGAAGTCCCATTCAAGCTCGGGTGAGATGAAAGGAGCAACAAAACCACCGCTGGCTGCGTCAACATGGATTGGCACATCCAGGTTCCTCTCGACCAAGATCTCGTTGACAGCCTTGACATCTTCGTATTCCCCTGTTACCTGGATTAGAACGAAGGAACTCAGGGTAATGCGAAGAGATGTTTAGGTCTGTTCCTCATACCCGTGTAAGTAGTCCCCATAATGAGACAGATTCCAATGGTATTCTCATCAATGAGATCAACAGCCTGCTGGGGATCAATAACATATCGATCAGGAGCACAGTAGACAAGTTTCTCCTCCACCTCGAAATACCGCGCTGCCTTTTCCCAGCAGACCTGGACGGCTGTCAAACGGCGTGTTAGTGAAATTTCAGAAGATAGAGGTTGGACCAAAAGAGGCTGGGGGGGCCCCCGCGCTTAAAACCCTCACCAGAGGACATGATGATATTAGGCCGATCACAGGGAAGGCCCTTAGCAACGCGCTTATTCTTCCAGCATTTTTTCATAGCTAAGACGGCAAGCATGATGGCCTCGGAAGAACCAACACACGATGTTCCAATGGCACCGACATGGTTAGCTGCAGCGGGGGCATTGAAAAGACGGCCAATCATGGACACGCATCGATTTTGAATGTCGGCGCTCTGAGGATATTCCTCGTAGTCGATGAAGTTCTTGGAGAAGGACTCAGTCATAAGCTTCTCGGCTTCTTCCTCCTACGTCGAGGAATTAGCTTCATAGTTGAGTAGTTGAGGACATGAAGCGTCAAAATGTACACATACCATGTACGTGGTGACAAACGAAGCCAAGCTATCAAAACCCAAGTTATCAGCCTCAATTCACACATTTTATAACATGCTTAGAAAAACTACATGTTTCTGTTCTGTAAAAAGGTCCCTGGCTTACTTGAGAATCGGGTTTCCATCCAAGCTCAGCTCGTCCTTGATCAAACGATAGGCCACATCCCGAGGCATCTCTCCCTCGGGCATCTCCAGCTTCGGGAGGGGCTCGGCGGCGAAACGAGAGCCATAGACGCTCGTGGTATAGCAATCGGAATGGTTAGACAGGTAAAGTGGAGATCGCGGCCTCGGTATCTTTAGTGTGTCCCCGGTGCGGGGGGTATCTCCGTTGGCCACGGGAATGGAAGCAAGATGGACCATTTTGGCAGAGTCGATTAATATCTCGAGAGGTGTATTCGCAATGGCAATGGCCTCTGTTTCAATTGGACTACTACTCTTTCTAGGGACGAAGGTGTGTCAGGGGAAAGACGTGAAATACCAAGAAGTTTGGGGGAAAGCAATGGGCGGCATCAGAAGGCCGGGAAAGATGGAGAAGTGGAAGAGAAGTGGAGGAGAGATGGAGACATCGAATGGTTTGGGAGATACACTGTAGGTAAGGCATACATTGGATCAATTATTTCCTTCATGTTTATTGATTATTGATGTCTTATCCTCCTCTTTGCACTAACTCGACTTGCGGGCCTAGCGGGGAAAGCTCCTGCAGCTCTGGTATGTGTCCAGCTCAGCTTCCGGAAGTTGCGAGCCGGAAGGGTAGCAAAGTGGGTTTCACTGCAGCAGGAAGGAGGCAGGAGAGACGAGAACGGGGCCAGATGAGAGGCAGGAGAGAGGCAGGAGAGAGGCGGAGGAGAGGCAGGACGGAGGCAGGAACCAAGGATTGGCTGGTGACTTGGCCTTCAAGCTGCAAGTGGCAACGGAAGGAGCTTGCTTGACTTGTCAGGGAAGCGGGGCAAACATTGGTGTTGAAGGAAAGAGCGAGACACACTTGAGAGACACTTGGAAATAGTGGAGAGGAAGTCATCTTGGACCCAGCTGGGACTTTGTGTCTCTTGGTGGCTTAAATACTTTTTTCTCCCCCTATTGTTCTTGTTGTGGGAGCTGGGAAGCGATGGCTGATGAGGGTGGTTGTTGGTGTTGTTGTTGTTGATCGAGCTCACCGTCCATCAAAATCTTGGGCTCCACGATAAGCGGTTTACGAAATGTAGCTCGATACCAGCACTTAGAGGGGCTTTTGGGTGGTGCGCGGGAAACGAACCTCGCCAAAGAGCGTCAAAGGAATGAATGTATCCTGTCACACGAAATAAGGAACGTCATCGAATTTCGTAAAGGGACCTAATGAGAAATTGAGAACCCATCCTAGAGCAACGCGTCCCCCTCCCGCCCTGTTTCGAGGTGAGCTGCAAATAATCCTGTCCGTCCCCCCGCCCCGTTTCAAGCCGGCAAAAAAGCACCCCATTTCCTTAACAAGAATAGCATTAATCCCCAGGATACGGGCCGTTTGGCGTTGCACCTCGGAAAACGGCACACACCGGGCTGCCTCATTTCATCAATCTTGTAATCGATGACATGCTCGGTGGGAGGCTTTCTCGGGAGACCCCCTAAACGAGGAGCCGAAAAGCTAATTCAGAGACCCCTGGAATATCGAAAGTTGAAGAAACTGGATATTCAATAACTTCGTCCTCACAGCCTCAATCACCCCTAACATCGTCTAACAGCAGCCCACCGCCAACTCCGACCGCCAACAAGCAGCCGTAGGAACCCGATTTGAAAGTGGACAATCAGCCCACTGGGCATGAACGGCGAACGAGTTGAATGCACACTTGCCAGCTTCGACGTTGCTCCCTTTGCCAGTCCTGAAAATAGCACGGATCAATGTTGCAGATTGATTCGAGATGAGAAATTAGTCTAGAAAGCTATAGAACAACATGTAAGTGCCACTATGAAGGAGTCTAACTGTAAATGGACGGTTATCTATTGTAAAACGATTAAAAAACAGTTAAATATTTTTAAATATTAAATATTAAAAATGTTTATAAAAATAAATATTAATTTTTTAAAAACTATATTTTTACAATTAAAATTTTAAATGTTTATTTAATATTAAATATTTAAAATAATTAAATATTTATTTTAATTTTAAACTGTTTAAATATAGTTATTATTTTATAAATATTTTTAAAAAATAAATGTTTAAAATTATAGTAAAAGTAATTTAGGAAAAAAAAAAAAGAGAAAATATAATAGAAATAATTATAGTGTAGATGGTAATTAATAAAAAATAAAAATAATTTTGTAAGTGTTCTGTGTTCAATTCCTACTATGTGTAAAAAAAATTTTAAGAAAAAAAAAGAAAGAAGTAAAAAAAAAAGAATAAGAAGAAGAAAAAAAAAAAAAGAAAAAAAAATTTTTTTTTTTTTAAGAAATTTCGGAAAATCTTCGGAAAATCTTATTTTAATCGTTTTTTTTAAGTTAAACGTTTATTTCTTAAAACGTTTAAATAGATTGAGCATGTTCAATTCATGAAAATGTTTAAGTTCATTTTGCCATTTAAAACACTTGAACAATGATTGAAAGAATAACGAGAATAGTTCCGTTAAACACACATCAAATGACAAAAACTGAGACCATCCAAGTCTCGTTTTTATCCCGTTCCAGATACCCAGATACGACCTTATATGAACAGCGGAGGGCGTGGGTCTCGGATGGAGCAGATGTCTGCGAAGTACGTCAAATAGCATTGCGCAATCATTTCCAATTGCCCCACTCATCAGGCAGCTCTCCGAGCTTGTGAAATGAGAGATATTCATGAATGAGGGTGGTGATATCAGCAGGCTTTGAAACCGAGATATACAGCATATCGCTGCCTTTCTATACGCATGTAGCTATTGTATAAGAACTAATTTCCTCGAAATTTATGAGAGCGAGACGAGAGCATTGGAGCCCGCATTAGTGCTGCCTACCCTGATGAAGCCTATCAGTGCTAGAACTTCTCACAGATTACCGGCGGCCTAAGATCACTAAGATAACCATCACATCCCAGAGCAAAGTTCCCGAGCTGTATATAAGACTTATGGAAGCACAGATAGCCAACTTAGGCAGGTCGAACCAGAAGAAGGATCCCACAATGCTAGACATCCCAATGGCCCAGCGAGGAAGCCGCATGTCCTCAACTATACTGAAGCCACATGAATGCCAGCTACGCACACCCAACTCCATATATAAAACGTACTTGTTAATATCAGTTCCTCCATATACGGAACCATATCCCACCTAACCTTACACTCCCCATCCCAAAACACCTCGCCTTAGACCATCCAAAACGTAGAGAAAAAACCGTACAAAAAAGACAAACTACACTCCATGAATAAACAATCGGAAGAAAAAAAAAAAAAAAAGCTCTCCGCCAAGCCCCGCCTCTATCCCCCTACGAATTCAGGAACCCCCGCGCGTCATTCCTCCCTCTCTCCGAAGTCATCGCATCAAGCTTCACAGCCAAAAGCACGCACTCCAGCGAACTCTTGGGGTTCGTCGTCGACCCCTGTATACGAAGCCTCCACTGACCCCTCCTGATGATCCATTCGGCAAAGGGAACGGCGGCGGCGTTGGCGTCGAGTTCGGCGTAGCTGTAAGGCCGGCCGTCTAGCGTGATGGCGGTCTCGGGCTCGATCACTACACTCACGAAGTCGTCGCCGCTGAGGGGGGTGCTTCCGGGGGACGCCGGCTGGCTGTTCGCGCCGCCCGTGGCCATGAGGAGGCCTAGGGGTCGCGTGGTGGGCGGCAGGTTCAGCTTGGTGGCGATGACTTCGAAGAGGCGGGTCACCCTCGTGCGAACCTCGCCGAAGAACTCGGCACGCGCCACGGAGGCGATGAAGTGGAGACGCGTGGTCTCGCTGCCGATCTCGAGGACCAGCTCGGCGGCCTGGTCGTCGACGAAAGGTCGGGCGTAGTTGACCCATGCGACGGGGGAATCGGCGGGCGTCGCGGGGCCCTCCTTGATGATGCTGATGCCGCTCTTCAGGATGTCTTCTACCCGTATCACAATCTCCTTCTTCTGGCGCGTCTGGTTGAAGCTAATATGGTGGGGGATGAGCCTCTGCTCGAGACCCTTGAAGTTGAAGTAGCGGCAGTCGCGGAGCAGCTCGGCGCGGTGGGCGTCGTTGCGGATGTGTATGGGGTAGCCCTTGAGCAGCTGGAGTATCTCGGCGAAGGTGTCGGCGGATCGGTGAGGCACGGAGGGAGGTAGTATGGAGGGCGGACGTATTAAGCCTTCGCGCTCGAGGCCGGGGAACAGGTCTGTGGGGTTGGAGAAGAAGGCGCCGAAGCCGAGGGAAAAGAAGTTGGGCGAGTTGCCGGGGTCGCTGAAGATGTCGCGGGGGATCTGGAATTCGCGGTGGCCGATGGATATAAAAATGGACTCTTCGTAGAGCTGTGATATCAATTTGGGTACTATAAAGAGAGGGTGGATCTACGGTTAGATACGGATCTAGATATATGTGTTCCGCGTAAAGAGACCTAGGACTGGGTGCCCATACAGTTATAGAACTGCGCATCGGCAAATAGCCTCACAAAATGCGTTCCATCGCGGGGCTGAACATGGTAGCCTTGCAGATGGAGGGCAATGTCTCGGAATGTCTCGGGGTCGCGGTCGATGTAGAGGGTGCGGATGGCGGAGGCGGGGTCCTCGCCGTTGCTTTCGGCGGTCTTGAGTTGGCAGAGAAAGTATTGCGAAAAGTAGGAGGGAGCTGGCAATCCGAAGCAGTCAGCGCACTCGCTCAAATTTCTAGACTCTTGTATCGTAGATCGAGGAGGGCCACATTGCTAATGGTCTATGAAGGAGAGCCATCACTGAAGGGGACTCGATATCAATATCAGAGTGCGGGGTAGTACTCTAGCCCTACCATCGGAGGAGAGAGAGGCTCCGGAAAGCTTGAACAGCTCGGTGCCAATCTGTATGGGGAACACCCGCTCATGTGGGAGGAGCTTGGGGATTCGAGATATCGTGGTTTCGTTGAGGGCGTTGACCTCGTGGCCCGAGAAATCCGGCGATGTGTCCATCGCTCTGGGGACTAGAGAAGCAGAAACCAGTATCGAGGTTGATGAATCTGGGCGGATATCAATCAATGAAATAGGTTAATTCGAGGAGGAGAAGATGGATCGATCGGGTCGCTATCAGAGGAAAAGGGATGTGTGGGCGCGAAAAGGTCTGGGATGCAACTGTTTTCAGGAGGTGATGGTGGGCAACAGCGTTATGCTGCACTTGTCGCGGAGCAAAACGGCAAACGGCAAACGGCAAACGGCAAACGGCAAACGGCAAGTGATCAATCAATTGACAGACAATGCAGAAACCGTTGACAGTGGCGCTGTGTGGGGGTTTGTGCTTTGCTGCTGCTTTTTCCCCCTTCGCAAGTTGATAGCAATGACGATTACCAGAATCGGAACTGGTCGGGAATTAACTTTGAAGAAAAACAAACGCCATGTTTGGGATGTATCATCAGGCAGTCGTCGTCAGGAAAATTCCTTTTAAATTCTTTAGGAAATTACCTGTAATTATTTCGGGTGAAGATGTAGAATCTGTCTCACAGGACACACACACACCATCCACATCCACATCCAAACCCTTAGCGTTCACCGACCTCCCTCCTCCCCTAAAGCGCTGCACTAGCCAACTGATTCCCAAAAGTAGAATCCTTAAACGGCACCGTCGCATCCACAAAATCCGTCTCCTCCAACGCCCTCCTCGCCGCATCCGTCAAGCTCCCCCAAGCCACCAACGGCTGCATCCCCCCCAACCGTCGACGTGAAGATCATCTGGTGGTTCACCGGCCAGTAGCTGATATACCCAACCGTAGGATGCGTCCCCGATGACATGCCGGGCAACGTGGTCTTGGCGTGTCCGCCGTGCTGCGAGACGGCAACGCCGAGGACGGATGCGGATTCGCTGCTCGCTTCCGAGAGCCAGACGACGATGTTTTCCCACTCGTGCCGGTGGACGAGGCCCGAGGACGGCGAGTCTTTGGGCATGTACCAGGAGTACATGATGGCGAAGGTGGTGCCGTATTGTGCGCTGCGGGCGTACACTTGGCCGGTGCTGCTGGAGCATCCGCCTTCGGGAGAGCCGGTGGGGGAGAGACCGCCGCTATATTGAAATTGTGAGCGAATTTTGAATCAAACTTGGGAAAGAAAAAAACGGAGTGACGAAATGAGATTGGTGTGCTCTTGATTTACCTGGTGTCGCCGTCGGCTTCGACGGCCGGGAATGACACGCAGCCGTTAAAGACCTTAAGATATCGCTTGTACTTGAGGTAGAGCTCGCCGATGGTGCCGCCAAGGACAGTCTCGGGGAATCCTACGACTGCATCATGCGCGATGACGCTTCGCCTCTCGACTGGCCTTCCAGTAGCTACACCACCGGATTGCCGCGAGGCAGGAAAGCGTAGTTAGAAGTCCTTGACAAAGCATGGCTGTAAGTCGTGATGGTTATAGAAAGGAGAGCGCCTGGGACATATATCTTATCCTTTAGGGGACCAGCTCGGGTAGTGTCCAAATGGCATCCCTTTTATACCGCGGACGTTGCATTCACCATGACTGACCATCACTTGCGGCTGCGATGAGGAGTTCAGACTCGAGCAATAAGAAGCCCCCCGCCACGACATCGCAGGTGGCTCTCAGACATATCACCAAGCGCATTGGTACCATGGAAGCCGCCCTATTTCCTCAGAAAAATGTATGGGCGTTTTGATAGAAATCTTCAACGCATCCCTACGCGGAGCTGCTTCTTCTAATACCGCTAGAGTCTTGTGATGACGAGTCGTGGTGGCAACATGGGGTAGTAATAAAGGGAATGGGCGAGCCCTTTTCGGATTGTGCGTATAGTAGTGGTAATAATATTAACGGAGCTCTTTTCCCGAAACCGAGCATTTCGGCCGGTGTGTCGAATCGCAAAATATATCAACCCATCCTGGTTCCTGGCGAAGATCTAAACATCTGCGGGTGATCCCCGTTTGGGTCACTGGGAAGAAGAGATGACGTCCGCCATGTTCTTCGAATACTAGGAAGAGGGAGACCATACAGAGACAGAGTTGATAATAAGTGGATGTGAGAATATATGTACATGAAACGTTGGAAGCAACTTTGCAACTCGGAAAAGAAACAAGTTTGAAGAACCGGGAGAAATATTCTAGGTTCGAAATAAATAATACGATATTACATCCCATTTCGAAGATATCAACTAATGTGATTAGGCTGCCTGCGGAGCTGGGGCAGAGGAGAGGAGGAGATGAGAGGAGATCACAGCTGTCAATGTCAAATGTGAGCTGCCCTCTTTTCAATAGAATTTCAAACATGTATTAATTCACCACGCTTCGCGAGGACTTAGATGGATAAGACTTGGATACCCATGCATATATTCTCTTTCAGCAGACTTCTACCCCGTTTACTTAGTTATATTGCTTTCAAAATAAAGACAGAAACCGGCGCTTATGAATTTCGGTGTCTTGTACTCTTGTTTGGCAATCCTTTATATCTCAATTATATTGGTGGACGGTGTCGAAAGTGGCCCCTTGCCATACAAATGTCGTAGCATCTCCCTTGTACTTGGCAACGTCCGGGAGAGAAGAAACCGGAGCTGGAGGAGTCACAATGGCACTTCCAACAAAGGATGCCTTGATAAAATCGTCTCTCTTGTCTCTCTTTCTCTCTTGAAACGACAGTCCAATACACTTCTCAGGACCAGACAATATTTCTTCCACCAGCCCTTCAAAAGAAGAAGGAACTGGTTGGAAAGGGAAAGATGACACCATCACCATCAACCGGCACTGCCACTTGGTCATTCGGTCATTCAGCCATTCACTGATTCACGATGCTTATATAGCCCAGCTTAGTCGGCAACAGAATGTCAGGGTTTGTTAAATAGCTCCCCGGTGAAGTCTTCTGTTTTTTTCCTCTTCTCTGAATATCCTTCTCACCTCAAAGAACAAAGGGGACCATCATACAGGCAGATAATGGTGAGCTGAAAAGCCTCGCCTTCCAATCAGTCAACAATCCATCGCCCTGAAACTGACCGAAGCCGTGATCTAGACTCAAGGGAAGACACACACCGAAAGAACTCACCGAAACGCCGCACCGAAACAACCAACGCGCTAATCCAAATCAAGAAAAGAAACTGACGCTTCACGTGATACCGTGACGGGGGTCACCTGGCAACAGCTGCTATAATAATGTCCAGTCCACCTTGCAACAGGTGGATCAAGAGAGCCACAGCACTCGCAGGCATCGGCGTAAGATGGCCACTTCCACCGAGCCCAGTCGAGCAACAAACCCCTGAGGGCGAGAGTGAGGCCGAGCGCTTGAAGAGAATGGCGACCCCGTTTCTAGCGACCCTCAAGCCTAGCAACCTCCAGGCCTACAAGCGGGGTCTGCCGAGGTCGCAGCAGAGCGACACCGTCCCGTCCACCTTCCTCGATGCTATGGAAGTCCGCGAACAGGTCTTCGTGGAGGAGCAGAAAGTCCCCGCCGACAACGAATTCGACGACGACGACAGCCGCTCGTGCCACTTCGTCGTCTACGCCAGCGTGCGCGAGACCATCAGCGAAGAGGTCTGCGACGAAAAGACGGGAGAAGTCCTCATCCCGCGCAAGAGCGACGCGCGCCGCGTCCCCATCGGAACGATTCGTATCGTCCCTTTCCCCCATGATCCCCACCCAATCAAGGGCGCAAAGTACTGGGGCGGCAAGATGGAGGAGGAGTTGATTACCGGACAGGCTAAGGAGGAGAAGATCCCGCCGCCGACCGTCGAGAAGACCGAGCTGGGTTACTTCGTCGACCGAGCCACCACGTTCCACGATGGCCAGGAACCGTATTTGAAGCTGGGCAGGCTCGCCGTCGTGAAGGAGTACCGCGGGCAGAGGATGGCTTCGTTTCTGGTCAGGTCCGCCGTCCAGTGGCTGCGCGACAACCCGTATTTCTTCGATCCCAGCGTCGCGGCCAAGGGTCTCGCGCCACTGGATGCCGTGCGTTCGGCGGTCCCGCAGTGGAAGGGCCTCATCTGCGTGCACGCCCAGGCGCAGGTTGTCGATGCCTGGCAGACATGGGGGTTCAAGATCGACGAGGAGATGGGTACTTGGGACGAGGAGGGTATTCCTCACGTCGGCATGTTTCTCCGTCTCGATATCGAGAAGCCCCCTCCCGGACTGAGGAATCCCCTACTTCCTCCTGATTTCCCTGGCAATCCTTTTGTCAAGTTGCAAAAAATTACCAAGAAGAAGACGAAGGAGGAGAAGGCTGAGGAGAAGAAGAAGAAGAAGAAGAAGAACGAGGGAGAGGAGGAGCAGTCTGAGAATGACGAGGCTGATTCCGAGTCCAGCGATGAGCCTAATTCTGACCGACAGTTCTAGATCGACTTGGAGCGTTCAGAGCCCTATCGCGTTTGGTAAAGAGGGTTCCGGTATGCATGATGCGAGATGATACTCTGCATAAAATGGTGTCGGTGAATACTCGACTCTTTATGTTCTTCCATGGTCATTCTGTCGAGGGATGATATGGCGATTGCAAGAGCATGGATTAGATACCCGAGCTACATGAGGTCATGAGAAAGACAATAAAACACAGTATATACGAAGTCTGGAAGGGTAATAAAATCCTGTCTTTGTACCACGATCAAAGACAATACACAAGTACTTTGTTTCATAAAAAGTTCAATTGCTGGACACTGAATTAGAGACTTTTATTTCATTTTTCTCTACCGAGTCCGGGCTTCCTCTCCCTAATTTTGAAAAAGGAATTTCCCATAAGCCCTATCTGACAAGAACATGCCATTTCCTCGTAAGACCCTCCCTAACGCAGAAATGCAAAAGCAGCATTCGAAAGATGCCAGGAACTACGCCGATGCCAGCCACACAACCACAGCCACACAACAACGACAACCATAGTTCTCCCCGAAGTGTGCGTAAAACAGATAAAAACCCGGGTTCCGAAATCCTTTATCGGTTGCTCTTGGCCACACGCTCGAGCTCGTCCTTCTTCTTGATGGCGTACGAGTTGCTGCTTCCCTTCGCCGCGTTGATCAGCTCCTCAGCGAGGCACTCGGCGATAGACTTGACGTTGCGGAAGGAGGCCTCACGGGCACCCGTGGTGAGGAGGGCGATGGCCTGGTTGACCCTTCGGAGGGGAGAAACGTCGACGGCTTGTCGGCGGACGGTACCGGCGGAACCAATACGGGTAGAGTCTTCGCGGGGGCCGCAGTTGACGATGGCGTCAACGGCAACCTGGATGGGGTTCTGGTCGGTCATGAGGTGGATCTAGGGATAGTGTGTTAGAATCTTCTTGTTCCTCTTCTATTCCACATTTTTCTCTTCTCCTGCCATGCCCCTGACTCCTTTCTCCCGTACAGGATCAAGATGGTGGTGGTGATGATGATGATGATGGTGGGTGTGTGCTCACAATCTCAAAGGCGTGGGCAACGATCCTCACGGCCATAAGCTTCTTGCCGTTGTTGCGGCCGTGCATCATGAGCGAGTTGGTGAGACGCTCAATGATGGGGCAGTTGGCCTTTCGGAATCGCTTGGCGGCATACTTGCCAGCGGAGTGGGAGACATAGACGGGGTTGCGGAGGGAGATGTAATCACTGGATAGTTTCCCAAGCGGTTAGCGATGCTCGACCGTTGATATCAAAGGTTTTTCGAGATTCCATGTTTCGCATACGTGAGAGAGATGTCTCGCACTTCGACGTCGTAGTCCCAACGACCGAAAAGCTTGACGGTGCCGAGGTCCTCAGCGACCTCCTTGGGGAGGATGTTGTAGGACTCGACGTTCTCAACTTCGATATCACCGGCGTCGGACATGTTGGCTGATTTGGAGGGAGGGTTTGGACTGATCCGGGGGGGTATCTAGAGGGTGCGGGTTAGAAAGAGTAGAAATAAAATTATTTTTGGGCGTGTTGAACGAGAATTTTACTTGGTGATGTTTCTCGTTTCTGCGCGACTCACTCTTTGGGATGCAGTGGCGGGTTGGGAGTCGAGGGAAGGGTTGGTCGTGTCGGTCAGTAGCAATTGGAAAATGTAGCAGACTTTCGAACCACCAAAGTGGAATTGAAGCCCTCACTCAACTTTTGCTGTGTGGAGGGAAAAAATTGGGGGGTTGCGTGTCTGGCCAATCAAAGTCCCGCGTGACGCCCCACCACGCAGAATTGCTAGTAGGGCAAGCCCTCCCGCCTTTCTGGGTAAGACGAACTCTGTGTCTGTGGATGTGATGTGATGTGTGACCCTCTTCCATTACCTCTTTGCGAATTCTTGACCTTTTTTTCCAACCTTCAACGTCAAGTCGTCAACCAAGGGAAAATCAGATATCAAAATGGTACGGATATTACTCTGAAGAAGAAGAGGCTTCTGCAGCCTCGAATACTTTTTTAACGCAAATATGTTAACGCTCTCGACAGGCGCCCGCTGCAGGAGCTAAGAAGCAAAAGAAGAAGTGGTATGTATCGTGATCTGGGCTCCTTCGCCTGCTTCCCTTGCCCCTCCTCCATCGTCACCATTTGCGGCGCAGGATATTGACGGAGGGCGGAATCTAGGTCCAAGGGCAAGGTCAAGGACAAGGCCCAGCACGCCGTCATCCTCGACAAGGCCACCACCGAGAAGCTCTACAAGGATGTCCAGTCTTACCGTCTTGTCACCGTCGCCACCCTCGTCGACCGAATGAAGATCAACGGCTCTCTCGCCAGGAAGTGCCTCACGGACCTCGAGGAGAAGGGCCTGATCAAGCCTGTTGTTGAGCACAGCAAGATGAAGATTTACAGTATGTCTCATGATACACTACGAAAAACACGGTTGTGGCGCTGGTTTCGAGGCTTGGCTTTCAAACGTCGAGAGAGTTGGGCCATCATGACCCTCGCTTCTCAGTGCCTATTCCTATACCAGAGTCAGAAAAGCTAACGGTTTTCTTTTTTTTCCTCAGCTCGTGCGGTTGGCACTGCGGAGTAAATTGCAACGGAAAATTCTCACGCCGGTTATGTAGAATCTTTTTTTGTTCGGGGGGTTCATGGAGGAGTTAAAACTCTGATACAAAACATCAGGCTGAGGGTAGTTAGACGGCGGGCTTTGGCAGTGGGCGGGCTTACGTCCCACAATGAGTTTGCACTCTCCGCGAGGCGGTTTGCCCCGGATATACTCCAGCATAGGGAAATGAAAAATCCTTGAATTGGCAACACAAAACCCTCCTCCATATCACTGCCGGACTTTATAATCCACCCCTTACTTCCGGGCAATGTCCCTTCTACAAAATAGGGTAGTGAATATGACCGCTTGGCCGAAGCCTTGCTCAACGAGCTTTATATCTTTTGGGCATTGGCCTGCAAATGACCCTCGCTCACGGCGAGCCTGACTTTAATGGAGAGATTATGGATTACGAGGATGGCGTGGATTTGATGAGAGGGCCTTACGCTACGCTACGGGTGGTCCCTATAGGAGATGGGAAGGCTTCACTGTGATGCACACAGCTGCAGCTGTCACCTGCTTAGGAGCAGCATCAAGAGCCGACAGCACGTCAGACGAGCGAGGTTACACCCTACATCCACCAGGTCGTTTCAATTGACCCTGAGCCTTTCTCTCAAGTTGGAGAGTGGAGGTCATGGCATGAAAGATTTAGAGGAGGATGAAGATGAATGCTCAAGGACCAATCCAGTTGCCACTTTGTGTGGCAATCCATGAGTACACAGAAAAGCCACACATTGGTGAAGCCACATGGCTTGGCGTCAAGGGAAAAGCCATCTTCAATGATGTATGTACGGAGGATGGTACGAAGTATTATAGCTGGGGAATTTGCGCGATATGTGGGCATCCACATCCAAGACAAGCAAGCATCGGTGGACAACGAAGATGTACATCCGCTAATTATCCTCGGACCAAGCGACTGAGGTATCAAAATCCCGAGCCTTGGTTTGCGAGGTTACTCCGAAACCAGCCACGACAATGGGCCATCAAATATTTTCAAGTGGAGGCAAAACGCTATTAACCTTGTCCCAGGAGCAAGGAAGAATTTGAAGAATGCTGATCGAATCCCTGTGGCACCAGCCTTTCCTTCATGTGATTCTGGAGCAAATTTCCAAAAAGGGGCAAACGATGTAATGGGGGTAGGGGTACGAAGGTAGGCGATAAGGCAAGACGCCGCTAACAAAAAGAGCCCAACCAAGCTTTTCAATTCAGCGACTCGGATTCGTGAGGCGAAGCCTGGCCGAGCCTCCGCCCGTCCACCCAGTGAGGACCTCCGTCTCTACCTACGGCTATGGTTTACGGCTTGCGGAGATACGCGAAATTTGGGACAATCGGATTGGAGAAGCAGTAGCCGTGCCTGTCTACTTGTACTGTGTTCCTGGGTACACTGTGGGAAAGGGAACATTGGAAAAGATTTTTTTTCTCTCCTCGTTACTTTTTATGCCTATGGCGTATACTTCATAGTCAAAGTGTATCAAGGCGCGGGCCCATCGGCAACTTCGGTGAATGTTACAATCTCACCTTGGATCAATGTAAACCAATGCAGCATCAAAAGCATCACGAGGACCTCTGCAATGGTTGTCCTCCGCCAGGAATCAATCTGGAGACGAAAGTAGTAATAATTGATCGGTATTATACTCCAGGCGGTCAGCACAATGCAGAATGCGATGCTGACACCCTCAAAATTTGAGGGTTCAGATTGAGGACCAGGCCGTCCATAGCCGCGGATGGACGGTGACCGACCAAAAATAAAAGCAGTTTTTTTTTTTTCTCACTCCTGGATCAATGCCGAAACAGTGGCTGATTTGGAAATAATACTGGGCGTCGCAAGGCGCCTTAGCGGTGCTTCAGCAGCAGAATGTTACTCTCGTACAGTGCCAGGACGGTTGGTCCGAGAATTTCTCGGAGCAAGTCGGCTCGAATCTTGAGTCCTAGTGGTAATTGACTTCTCTGATAGGAGTCGGTACAATTGTACCTCAAAGATTGCTGTGGACCTCGTTGCTAGGGAAGTGGCCGGGCGGCTGGGCTAGCGGGAGCGAGGTTACTGGGCAATTGCCAATCAATTGCTCCTTCCCACTAAAATTACCGTGCTCAGTACATGAGTACTCCAACAAAGACCAGGAAGGACCGCACAGGACCTGTCTAATACTTGGGTACTTCAGAGCCAGTGGACCAAAGGAGGCAGGAGGGTGGGGGCGCGTCTTGGTCCCTGCGCTCTTTTTAGTCCCAGCCAGCAAGCCAAAAGTCCGAAAGGTGTTCGTATCCCAAAATTTTTTTCCTCCTGTCCATCTCCCCAAAACAAAAAAAAATAAAGAGTTGTCGCTTCACCACGACACTTTAAATACCCTCTCCTCTCCTTTCTTACTGTCGGGAATCAATCTCCGCTCTCTCCCTTTTTTCTTTCCTTCGTCGAGATTCATTATCCACCTCTAAGCCATCACCATGTCTGACAACAAGATTCTGGGGCTTCCGGTAAGTTCTTCTCATGTGTCATCTTCTTCACGTCGCTATCCTCATCGCCAATGGCAATCCATCGACGCTGGCCATCCCCATCATCCGCGGCCCGATCGGTCCCTGCTCATGTTCGAAGCCGCCATCTCGAGCACGTCGTAATCCTTCAATTGGGAATCTGCGATGTCGCGAGAGTCGAGAGGGTGCGAAGCGAGAGCTGGGTCCCAGGGCCTCGGTAATGGTGATAGCCGCGCAGGTTTTGCAAGGGAAAAATTTTTCTCTCTCGCAGCGACATCAATCAATCAATACACGGTCGAGCATGGAGCTAACAATTGGTCATCGGCTAGCCCTTTATGATCGACTTCTTGAGTACGTTTCATCAATCGATATCACCTTCATCGCCATGCTCACCGTCAACTCGCGACGATGAGCTCCTCATCCCGTCGACTCCGATGCCGGGGGCCTATACTGAATGAACAAACACTAACTGTCACTGTAGTGGGTGGTGTCTCCGCCGCCGTCTCGAAGACCGCTGCCGCTCCCATCGAGCGTGTCAAGCTTCTCATTCAGAACCAGGTCAGTCGCGCCGTTTCCTTTTTTTCATGTTCTCATTGCTCCTCCGCGAATCGTTTGTCCACCTGGTCCTGTCCGACCGTGACTGGATGTGAGGCGGATGCTTTTTGACGCAGGGCGATGTCTGGCATGTGACAGGCCTACAGCAATGAGGAAGGAGCAATGCAGGATTGAGTTTTGTCTTGTTGGGCGAAGCATTTCTAACAATCAGTGCAGGATGAGATGTTGAAGACTGGTCGTCTTGACCGCAAGTACAATGGTATCGTTGACTGCTTCAAGCGTACCATGGCCGACGAGGGTGTGATGTCTCTCTGGCGTGGTAACACTGCCAACGTCATCCGATACTTCCCTACCCAGGCCTTGAACTTCGCTTTCCGCGACAAGTTCAAGAAGATGTTCGGTTTCAAGAAGGAGCGTGATGGCTACTGGTGGTGGATGGCCGGTAACTTGGCCTCTGGTGGTGCCGCTGGTGCCACTTCGCTCCTCTTCGTCTACTCTCTTGACTACGCCCGTACCCGTCTTGCCAACGATGCCAAGAACGCCAAGAGCGGTGGTGCCCGCCAGTTCGATGGTCTCATTGACGTCTACCGCAAGACCCTCGCCTCTGATGGTATTGCCGGTCTCTACCGTGGTTTCATGCCCTCCGTCGCTGGTATTATCGTCTACCGTGGTCTCTACTTCGGCATGTACGATTCCATCAAGCCTGTCGTCCTCACCGGTACCCTCGCCAACAACTTCCTTGCCTCTTTCCTCCTCGGTTGGTGCGTCACCACTGGTGCCGGTATCGCCTCTTACCCTCTTGACACCATCCGTCGACGAATGATGATGACCTCTGGTGAGGCCGTCAAGTACAAGAGCTCTTTCGATGCCGCTAGCCAGATTATCGCCAAGGAGGGTGTCCGCTCCCTCTTCAAGGGTGCCGGTGCCAACATTCTCCGTGGTGTTGCCGGTGCTGGTGTGCTCTCCATCTACGATCAGCTCCAGGTCCTCCTCTTCGGCAAGGCCTTCAAATAAGCGTGTCACTAATAGACAAGGGGAAGGGGGCGTCGGCGGATGATGTAAGTCGGACTGGACGTTGTGCAATAGAGGGATAACAAAAAAAGGATGATGGTTCGTTTCATATTTTCATATCAGACGAAAGATGGAAGTTTGCATGAGGGAGACTGCTGGGAAGGCTTCTCTTTGGCATTTTGAGCAGCCTGCTTTTAGGGTTTCTTTTCGGCTTGTTTCATATACTCTTCTGGTGCTGGAGTAATGGACCAACCAACAACGACCCTTGTAATATAACCTAACGGCGAAGTTCCCTTGATTCTCTAAAAATCTAAGTTGGCGTTCAACAATGATGTGCAATGTGTTTCTGCAAAATTGTGACGATAATTGTGGTAAATGTGTCGCCCCAGCCTGATCTGCTTTTTGGTTGAGGTCCAAGTCCCCCAAGTCCATGTTGTTTACGTGGCACAGCGGAATGCACGTGGTCTGGCGCCTGAAATGCTCCCCTCAAGACGTGCCCCATCAGTGGCATGAGCGCTCATAGTGAGGACTGCTTATTATTCTTAATTCTATGTGATGAAAGGCCAGGTACACAACTCGATCTCTAGAAGAACGGACTTTTCCTCTGCTTTTTACAATACGGAATGGGAATTAAACCCTCTCACACTTGGAGAAAAAGGAAACAAACAAACAAACGTAACAATGCCTAGAGAACCCACATCTCGACCGGCCAAGGCATCATCGTCTACCACACGACCAGACGCGACAAAGCCCCGAGCGAGCAACAGCGACCGCTGGCAAGAGGACCCAGGCGTTGCAGACGTGGACATGGACAACGACTCACGCGCGGGCGGCGAAGAAGCGAACGAGCCCAAGAGGATCCCCGACGACCTGCTGACGAGGATCCTTTACGACTTTTTCCAGCGGGAAGACACGAGGATGTCGAAGGCGGCGAATCGGGCTGTTGGGAAGTATTTTGAGATTTTTGTACAGGAGGCCATTGCCAGGACGGCGCAGGAGAGTGAGGGGCGATTTTTGGAGGTGAGTTTATTCTTTCGGCCCTATTGTGATGGGGATGAGATGGAGGAGGGAAGAGGGGAAAGCTAACTCCAGGGGTGGTAGGTTGAGGATTTGGAGAAGATTGTGCCGCAGTTGTTGATGGATGTCTGATGGGGGTTGAGATGGGATGACGGCGATTGGGGAGTTTGGTTTCCCCATTTTTGCTACGAAAAAAAAAAAAAAAAAAAACAGGAGCAATTGTCATCCAGAGCATATCCCCTTGGTCTTTCGATCTTTGACAGGTCAAGATGCAGAAATGTTTCTACGTTTCTAGCTAAGGACTGTCAATCTTTGCAGAAAATATCGGTTTCGTCCACGAGAATGTCTCGGGGATATTCCTGACGAAGAAGACGTTTCATTAACTTGCCCATTACCCTTTCCATCCATCACCCGAAGATGCTCTCCAATTTTCTCCGAGGTGTCAAACGAACCACGGCGGTGCAAAAGGAAGGAAACACATTCCTGATCTCCTGGGCCGATGTGCCGATATGGCGGCCTCCAACGGGTCCAAAGACTGGGGTGGGCGAGTACTTGGTCCATCAATGCGGCGCGGAAGGCAAATCATGGAACCGTTTTCAGGAGAGGATCGGGGGAAGCGGAATTCTGGTCGAGGAACAAGGTTGAAGTGTGAAACATTGGAGAATGTGGGTGGTCCTAGAGGTGGTGGACTTTCTATTGAAAGCAAGATAGTCTAGACCTACTCATAATATTCATACATGTTATCACACAGCGATAATGCTATGCTATCGACTCGATGAATTCAAGGAGTGTCCTTGTCCTTGCGGATGCTACTTTACGACATCTCTGGATGTTAGTTTAGTTATTCAGATTATCCCTTTCCCCTGGCCTTGTCAAGCTTAAGGGCTACAGAGCATGGTATTAATACATTGCCGATCGGGACAGAGCACGGGATCATAGCTACGAAGTACTAAAAGCATCGACCTGTAATAATAATCCGGAATGCAAAGAGGAGTCGATTACGGAGTAGGTGCATGGATGTTTGTTTCCTTGGGTCCCAGGGTGGGTTTGTTCACGAAACATGAACACCGTTGCATCGGCTGGAGAGTCTTCCTCTTCCTCCTCCTTCGGTTGTACTTCGTATTGTCCGGTGTGGGTGCGAGTCTCGAATAATACTTGTGCTCATTAGACAGAAGCTGGAAGGGGTTGCTCGGCACCCAAGAAGAGACACCACCACAACGTAATTACTTTTGGCCAAGTCTGAGGTGTGCTTTGACTTCTAGCCCCCTGTCAAGGGTCGAGACGCGAGATTCGATCTTATGGAAGGTGACATTTTTGGTGGCAGCGATGACCTTGCATCAGATCTTTCCTTGACCTTTGGTGCCGTCGACGAGACTTCAAGTGACTAGTGCTGCGGAGGAAAGAAACAAGTCACTGTTGACAGCTGCACGGGGTTGACAGGATCAAATGTGACAGCAACGGAGGAGGAACTTCAAGAAGGAGCACTTCAATGCTCGATCCAAAAATCGGTTTCCTGGCTTCGGCTTCCATCAAGCGCCAAGAAAGACGCCAATTGATCCAAAAAGTAATTACAAGGCCAAGCCAGCAAAGGGCGCTTGAAAGAAACACGAATGGCGGCCCTGAGAATCCCACAGGGAATCCCGACTCACTGAATTCATCCCCGGCGAGTCCATGATAACACCCTCCGTCGGCGCTTCGCCAGCTTCACCTGCCATACCGGCTCCCGGTTTGACTGGGTGCCGGTGACCCGAATTGCTGCAACTTCGATGCCTGAATTGGATTTTTACCTTTTTCCTCCGGTATGACTGGGCGCCACTAAAGAAACCCTGAGCGCTTGCGCGGACGCCGGGGGGGTTGGAGGCTGAAACACTTGGACGTCTCGACCTTGTCACAGCCAGGTCGGCTTGATACACAACCGAGCTTAAACCCCTGGTCTAACGCTAAAAAGGCAGTGGACGCTTGCCTCAACCTTATTTCGGCCTCTTTCTTGTCCGCGTGGCAACCCATTCGGAGTGGGAGAAAAAGGGAAAAAAAAAGAAGAAAAAAAATGAATGCAGGCAATTCTTTGGTGGTGGTGACCCTACCCTCCTTTCCTTTTCCCCCTGACAGGGTCCTATCAGATTTTATTACTGCGGGGTCTTTTCTGGGAAGCGCCGGCTGTTGTGGGTGGCTACGAGACGGGTGGCCGGCTTGCGTATTGATTCGGTGTCTCGATTGGTAGCATGCAGGAAGCAAGACAGATTGAGGCTCCGCTGAATTGAACAGAGTTGGTGTAAGTGGGCGAAGGGGTGCGAACATTGGAGTTTAACTCTATTTGGACCCGCTGTCACACGAATCGCCCGTGGCAATAGCATGAGCAAGTGGCTCTTCTCTCGATGGAGAGATACTGCGAGAGGCCCGACTTAGGAGGAGGCATCGAAATCTTTGTCCGCAGGCGATGGGAAGCAAAGCCATCATCGTGGATCCAAAGGCATGGTTCATCCATTCTTCACGATGGCTGGCCCAGGCCTCGGCCGCACAAATGAAGACCTGGTGGTCTCCTCTTTCCCGCCACGGAGACGTCGTAATGGGTGTATTGGCAAGGTCGAGATGAGATGGTCAAAACGTGTTTCAAAAAACCTCACCCGCACACGATTTACCCCATGTCTTCCACGTCTTCCATGTCCACTCCCTACATAGCAGGGTTTACTCCGCTCCGCATGTCCTGTCTCCCCTTCTCCTGCCCGTAACTTGTACCAAGCCCGGAGCCATCCCTGCTGAGATGGACTTCAAACATCCAGTGCAGGGGGTGGGATCTGAGCTCTGGGCGATCCCGAGCTTCCATATATTCATGCCGTCCTCTCTCTCCCTTCCAAACCCAGTGGCCTCTTGTTTTCCCTTTTCTCTTTTCTCTTCTAGTCCATCCACCAAGTTCCTTTCTCTTGTCTTACTTCTCTTCCTTCTTCGTCTTCCTTTCTCTTCACCAACCTATTCACATTCTATCAAAAAGGCTAGTCCTCTTGCAAGCAGCGCTAGACGCTTTTTATATAAATCTTTTTTGTCTATACATCCTTTTTTCGTCATCTTGAGGAAGACCGTCCATTCTTTCAACCTTTTCTCTATTTTCCAGATACCCAGTTTATAAAAAAATCTCGAAAAAATGCAGTTCAAGACTCTTGCCGCTGCCGCCCTCTTCGGCGCCGCCTCTGGTACGTAGCCAAGCCCACCCCGAAAACCGAGAGAACCTCCAGAGAAGAATTGGAGGCGACAAAAGGAATAGGAATGTGGCAAACTAACACGAACTGTCAATCTAGCTGTCGAGGTCATTCCCGTCCTCGTCGGTATGAGCGCCAACGGAACCGCCGGTACCATCTTCTCCCCCGACAAGATCACCGCCCCCGTCGGCTCCATGGTCCAGTTCCAGTTCATGGGAGGAAACCACACCGTCACTCAGTCCACCTTCGACCAGCCCTGCACTCCCATCTCCTCCGTTAACACCTCCGCCGTCGGCATCAACACTGATTTCGTCCCCGCCATGAACGCCATGCAGTCTGGCCAAATCCCCGTCTACAGCATCATGATCAACGACACCCGTCCCATCTGGCTCTACTGCGCTCAGGGTCGTCACTGCCAGAGCGGTATGACCATGGTTATCAACGAGAAGTAAGTAGAATTCATGGAACGATCGAATAGTAAAAAAAAAAAAAAAAAAAAAAAAAAAAAAAAAAAAGGAGGGTGAGCGGGATGAACTAACATGGGTTTCTTTCTCTAGCACCGCCGCCAACAGCACCCGTTCTCTCGAGACCCACCGCAGCATCGCCGCCACTGTCCAGCAAGCTACTCTCCCCTCCGCCGGTGCCGGCGGCAACAACGGACAGAACAACAACAACAACGGTGGCCAGCCCACCGATGGTCAGTCCGCCGCCGCAGACCTCAGGGTATCCGCAGCCCTCTTGGCCGTCGTTGCCGGTGCTGCTGCCGTCCTCCTGTAAAAGGAAACACAAATCCAAGTTCTTTTCTTTTTCCTCTTTTCAGCTTTACGGTTCAGACGTCTCGAAGGGCGGTTGTGAGTTGTGGGTCCTCTTTTTCGGGAGGGTACGTGTACAAAACGGAGGCTCTGTGGAGAAGTAATACCTTTCAAAAAAAGCCGCTTCTCCGCCTCGATGTCCCAAGACTAGAAAAGGCATCTATCCTACGTTAGTCAAAAATGGCTTCCCTTTTTTCTTTTGACCGGCGGGTAAGCAGGGTAGGCCGTTGGTGTCGGGGTGGAGAGGAGACGTTTTTTTTTTCCTTTCTCTTTTCTCTTCTACTATTTATACATAGTTGGGATGTTTCCCTCGCGCGGTTCTGGTGGGACACCTTTAGATGGTTCCCCTGATGTTGGTACGGCGTGTATTGCATATCGATTAACTGCATGAATCGAGTTTTCTTATTTCTTTTCTGGAATTTGATCTTTCTCTGTGACATCTGATATGTGCTTGCAAGTTAGAAGTCGATTAGAGTGGCTGCTTCATTGTGCCTAGGCACGTTAGCCACACCTTTTTTCTTCCGCCATCGGTCACACTAATCTCCTGCGTTATACTGATATCCTGGCTGTCTGACTCTGGTGAGAAGAACACATATATATCTACACCTGGTAGTCTCCCTCGTCTTGAATAAAAGAAAGCCCACTGTAATGTTTCATCAACGTAAATCTTGGTCACAGTGGGTGCCGACAGCATTGCACTATGGGAATGAGCAGATGTTGTCTCCACGCTTCGCTGACAACCATACAATCCAAGGTCTTGAGTAAAGCTCTACGGGCTTTACGAGGCCTTGTATCATCGCATTGCTCCTTATGTGGCTTGGGACTTCGACATTCGAACATCGGGATCGGAAGTGTCGGGGTGGTATGTCAATGTTGCCGGTCATAGACGGTTCGGACAACGAAGAGAAATCTGCCTCGCATTGACACTGGCGGCACGCACAAAAGGTCAAATAATCATTACTCCACACGACCATCTCAACCCCCAGTAGAATCTACTCATCCCCCTTCTCCTGCTCCTCCTTCTCCTTCGCCCTCTCCTCCGGGGTCTTCCTCTTCACCCTCCCCTGCTTCGCAGCCTCACAAAGCTCCCTCCTCGGCTCATTCTTCAGCCATCCCTTCTCCCTCTTCAGCGTGCCAACCCTCCTATACTTATCGCTCTTGGCAAAGAAGTCCACCCAGTGCTTCAGCGACTCGTGCACCTTTTCCCTCGCCGCCTTCATCTCCTGCTTCCTCAGTTCCTTGAGTTCCTCCTTCGAGTATAGCGCGTTGACCTCGACATCTTCGATGGGGAGGAACATCTCTTCAACGCCGCGCATGTCGGCCGTGCGGTCGTCGGCGAAGCATCCGGTCACGTAGGCGCGGGAGGCGTCGCAGCCAGCGAACCAGTGATAGGAGCCACCGGGCCCGTAGATGCGGCGGCCCGGCGTGACATCGTAGATGGTGCCGTTGATGGCGAGGTAGATTGGTTTGGAGGCGTCGGTACCGTCGAAGGCGGCAAGTTCTTCCAAGGTGAGTTCGAGGGGGGGTTCCTGTTATTGTTTGTATTATTTGATTAGCGCCGGATGTGTAGGGATTTGGGATTGGGATGTTTGGGCGCCGGGGAGACATACGAAATGGCTCTTCCACCAGTCTAGACGCATGTAATTGGGCTTGTTCTTCATGCCCCAGAAGAATGTCTCGCCTCCGCTGATAAGGTAGCTGAGCCCGCACGAGGCGAGGAACAGAAAGGTGAGTACTCGCAGGGCATCAACCACCCAGGGGGAGCTCTCGTCTTCTTCTCGAACTCTTCTCCGAGTATCAGTTATCTTGGGTGAGGGTTTCTCGGTTGGTGGTGCTTTGCGCTGCCGCACTGAGCTCGAATCTGCCATGGTGGGCTGTAACTTGTGGTGGACGTCAAGCGTTCCGGTCTTCTCAGAGCTTTAGCTTGCGATCGTGGGAATGCTGGTGATTTCTTTTTATCAGGTCGATTGCTTCTGGCCAGCCAGTGGTCTATTCTATTCAATTGAGATGTCGAAAGAGAGAAAAGGAGTTGGAGACGCCGTGTGACAGATCGGACCCCGTTGATTTCAGGACAGCTGTCTCATTAATATCCCACCTGTTGCGTCCCGGATTCGAGGTAAAGTGCGACGTACGGCCCGTTCCTCTAGCCACACTTCTTGCAAAGGTCACGCCACAATTTATGCAATACGGGAGTGGATCTTCTTAAGACCAATGGCGTGTTGAGAGATGGTCAAGGACACGAGGCTCGTTTCGTCTCGTTTTATTTTACGCGGAAACTAGAAATTAATCGATGGACTCGAAGAGAGGCGATCTTCGAGTAATAGAGCAAACCGGTTCGACGAGAGCTCCAAGGAGCTCTCGATTGATCGGCCTATGGATAGCTAGAGAGATCTCTGTACTTCGTACTTCGTAGCTTTCACTCGTCTGCTGCGTACTAATCTGCTGAGCTTCAAAGTGGCTGCAGGAGCTTCAAGTCGGTCATGCTGTTAGTGAGGCCAAATCTGGAGAGCTCTTGGCTCAATGGCACAACGACGGTGAGAGTTGACGATGTGTCCAATCTTGGTGCATTGTGCAGCTCTTTCCGCTCCACTTTCATCTGCACGCCTAATTTCGGCAGGGCCCAAAAAGACAAAAATTCATCACGTGACACCCCAATTCCCACTCCTTTCGTCTCTCGTCTGCAAGTCCTCAGGCATTCTTAGGCATTCTCAGGCCGTCTCCCCGTCAACGCGCTTATCAATGATATGATCAATATGATAATTGGTGCCTGCCAATTTTGGTGGGTTGGCGGGGCGTGATACAACGCCAACACAAATTGGAAGTACAAAGTAAACATCGCCACGAACAAGCTGGATTCAACATTTCGAGTCTTCCACAAGCACACGATCAAGCGAAATCTTTCTTTACGAAAGCAAAGCAAAGCAAAAGCAAAACTAATAATTCCGACCAAGCAAATCGGATTCCTCTTCTCTGCTTAAGATGCAATAGCATTTAAGAGGCCCCGTCTCTATATCCCGCACGCGCCGACAATCCCACCCACGCACCACATCACCATCAACCAGCCATGGAGAATAACCCAAATCTCTCGAGCAGCCCTCCGGGGTTTGCCAGACCACTCAATGTCTGCTCGCCTGACCGCGTTAACCAACAGAGACCTCATTCCGCCCTCATGTCCACGATACGAAACGAGCTCCGAGACAGCTCCGTCCACGAGAAGATTTCGCAATTCAACACCCTCGCGAACCACGGAAAGCAGCTCGAACGCAAAACGGCAGATGCCGCGCTGACTAGGGCCCTTATCGGCCGCGAGGAGGCGGAAAACGAGGCACGGAGGGTCCGCGAGGAGAATAGATCGTTACGAAAGGCCCTCGAAGATAGCAAGGAACGGGAGAAGCGAGTTAGTGAGCGAATGGAACAGGTTATGGTAAGTCTTTCACAGCCCCCCAAAACGGTGACCCCATCTATGAGTCGATAGATGATAGGTATTAATCGCACCTCTTTAGGATCAATACATCCGCTTAAAAGAAATGCACCAACATACGCAAGCGATCTGGGAAAAGGAGATCCGACGACAACGGAAAGAGTACTTCAAAGCGCACTCGGTCGGAGTTAAACATGCGGAAGAACTCAAGTTGGCCAAGGAGTCCCTAAAGGCAGCCGAGTCCAGCCTCGCCAAGGAGAAGGATCGCAGCCGAGCTCGAGAGCAAGAGGCCTTCAAGGCACGCTATCAGATTGTCGGAGTGCAGGAGCAACTCGAGCAAGCGTTGGAGAGGGTCAAGGTCGTCGAGCAGGAGCGCGATGCGTTCAAGACCCTGGCGAAGAATGAGGAGGTAGCTCGCATCGCTGCTGAGGGTTGCATACCGCTTCCTCCGGCCGACGATGCGGACGACGAGTTTGCGTCCCCCAAGAAGCCTAGGGTATCCTTGTCCGTGGTGGACATCGTCTCCTCTGCAGCTAGTGAGCAAGAGATTGAGGATCTTTCCCTGCGGCTCGAGTGGGAGAAGAAGCGCGCAGACCGGGCGCAAGAACACGTAGAGTTCCTCCTCGCAGAGTGCGAGCTACGCTCCTGCCCATGCGCAAAGTCGAACCGACGGACGACCTTACTCTCGCCTCGCCGCATGCGTCCTCAGAATATTGAGATTTTGGACAGTGCTGATTTGGCCATTCTTAGCAAGAGGGCCACCATCACTGAAACTGCCATTCCAGAATTGCCGGCTCAGCCTAGAGCCTCTTTCCAGAGGGAGGATCAGGCAGACGTTGCCCAGCAGCCCAAGCCTAAGCCCAAGGAAAAGCGTCGAAGCACCATTTTCTGCCCCAAAGAGGGCATCTTCCGCACCGTCTCGCAAGAAGAGGCCGAAGCTCTGGAACAGGTTGAAGAAGATACCTATACTGAGCCACCTACCCCCGTCGACCCTATGCCGAATCATCCCAAGTACGCTAGGACTCCCTCCGTCGACCCGCCTTCCTTTGCCCTCCTAGCTCAGGAGCGAACCTCTCTCCTCTCCCTCCTTAACGCTCCCCATGAAGATATGCGTGATGATGATACCGACGATCTTCCCTCTATCCCGACCATGTCCGACATGTCCAACGAAGACAACGCCCGATGCATTGTCTATGACGATGAGGACGCTACTCCACGCGCTCAGATGCAGGTAGACACGAACGAATCGCGGCCCCATACCTCAGCGGCGTTCTACACGGTCACCACTACAACAACGGTCCCCCTGCGAGACGATAAGATCCCGCAAGAGTCGGAATTCCAGAGCCGCGTGAGGAGCCAGTCTCGGGGCAGCCAGTCGTCCTTTGACGCCTCCAACCCTGCCTTAACGCCGACTATGACCCGGGAGCAGGCGCTTGCTCAGATCCGTGAACGTCGGGGGCGTGCGCGGAGCGCGGCACAGGGAGCCGCGACGCCACGTAGGCAAATGGTTAAGGGTGTGGAGAGGAGGGACATGAGCGCGCCAACCGCGCGTCTGGCTAGCAAGTCCCGATCTTGATGGACTTGTGTTGGCGAGTGAGGAGGCCCTTGGATGTCTCGAGGGCATATAGTTCCTTGCTGGTGGGTGTTGTAAGAGTGATACCAAACTAATTGTTTAAGGGGGTGTGGTGGACAGACTGCTTTTTGCACCTGTTGAGTTTATTTTCTCATTTTTCCCCCTCTCATCTTTGTACGAGCAAGCTACAGACATCGGAAGGGGGGCAAAGGATCACGATATGCATTTTGTCATGCGGTGTTCTAGGCGCAAAAATCGGGTTTTGCGATGACGGGAAAGGGAATGCCATGATTAATGCCTGTTGGATCCTTATGTTTTTTTTTTTTTTTTTAAACTTGTTGTTCTAGTTTTTATTGTTGTTTTCTTGTTGTTTTTCTAGCTTGTTGTTCTAGATATCTTGCCTGGTGGCTTTCCCCATCTTAAAGGCGTTTTCAATTTTTTGTTCCTTTTCGTTCTTATTGGTTTTGTTCTCTTATCCCCCCTATTCTTTATTTACCTGTAGGAGATGAATGATGTAGGTGGGTACTTGTCGAATTGTTCACCTTCATGCTTGTTGTTACACTAGAATATATCAGATTGACATGCTTGATTTGAACTTGGCCTTGTTTTGGCTGAGAGTTTCGCATCCTCCTCCTCCTCGGCTGGGCTTGCTTGGGATGGGAGATCCGAATTGACATATCGATGAAGTAGAGCAATATCGTCGTATTCAACGCCGCCACTTTCGTTAGCCAAACCAAGGCCGTGGCCTGCTCCTTCGCTCCTTTGGAGATGGCCGGGTCTCTGATTGCTTGGTGGCATGGCCAGCCTGGTCTGCAGGTCGGGAACTAGAAGACCGATTCCTGGTCGCATAGGGGCGGCCCGTGAGGTTGAATGGAAGACGCCACACCGAAGCCTGGCCTCGGAGCTGGAAGAGTTGGAATCCCCGGGCTCCATTGAATCTCTGCGGGATCCTTCATTGAATTTATCTCGAGACCCATAACGCCCTTGCCTAAACGCAGGGCCTGAGAGCGAGCTCAACTGGATAGCTTGCCGACTCCAGATGCAGGAGCCACCCTCAAAATGTCTTAAAAAGGACTGGTTGTCTGTTCACAGCTGCCGCTATGGATAGATAGTATGTGGGCGAAAAAAAGGGCAAAAAAAAGTACCGACAAAGACAGGATTCGAACCTGTGCGGCCGAAGCCATCAGCTTCACTCATTCGAGGCTGACCCATTAACCACTCTGGCACTTTGCCCTGTCTGAGGCCTCGTCAACGAAGGATCTTGTCTCTCTTCGTCCTCCCATCTAGTGTTTAAAAGCAATCTGAAAGAGAACATCATGATAGTACTGGCCGGCCAGCCATGCGGATCGGGAGAACTCTGACCCCTAACGGATTCAATTGGGCAAATCAGCGCGACACTCGAAATATCCATCTCGATACCTCAACTCTCGCACAACTCTGTTTGTCAATCTCGATGTTCGTCGCGCTAACAATAATATGCAGGAGTCTGTTTCGCAAAATGCTTGGCTGCTCGAGACATCGAGTGCTGGTGTCGCACTTTGCAGCAAGGGACACAGACGCACAAGAAAATTCTCTGAAACCCAGAGTGTATCGATCCCCTGCGAGCACTCACATCCAATGCAACCTTTTCAACGCCGAGATCGTCCCAGCCTCACTGACATTTAGCGCATCGACCATGTCTCTCGCCCATCTTCTGGTCATGGCGACCCTTCAAACGATCCCAATTCCATCATCCATCATCTATTGAGCTCTATTTCCCTCTTCCCCTCTTCGTCCATACCCCTGCTCCTGGCTCTTGGGCTTTTGCTGCCCACCCCTTTTTACCAAATCTGGCAATGTGACGTCTGCTTGGACCTCTATCATTGGCTAACTCTAATAAGAATATCGCCCTTTCGACGACCAGACAGTTCCCACCTCTGGGGATCTCCCTTGGCAGTTCCTGGATTGAATCCTTCAGATGATGGTCTCAGAAGTGGTCGACCTGCCCTTTAGTGGGATCGCTTCTTTGTTCGCAGACTTCGCTAATGCTACGTCTCAACTACTGCATCCATGAATACCATGGCAGTGTATTTTAGCGTTCTCATGCGCATTTCTTACCCAGTGTAACGGTAGTACTGACTGGTACTCGTGCCCCCACCCACTCAAATGATTCAACTAATTGACTCATACTGATAGAATTCCCTCTTATTGAGTGTAGTATTACGAGTGTCTAGACCAGGGTCTGGTCTTACTCTCAGCCTGGTGATAGAGCCCCTTGATGAGCCGTCTCTATCTCTCGGTAGGTTCCCTCGGGGCGAAGAAGGGGCCATGTCTCTGACATTTGGACCATGCGGGAATTGAGAAGGATTCTCTCGCCCTAACTCCCTAGTCTCCGCCTTTCACGCTGTCCGGGGAGGCTTGCCATCGTGAGATGGGTGTATAAGTGAAGGCCCCAGCCCCTCTCCATGGAAACATCCGTCCCAACTCGGTTTTCGTTTCGTTCTCCTCTTGTTTGGTGACTTTTCTTGGACACACCTTTCGTTCGTTTCTTCTGTGATCTTGGTTCTTGATACCAAGTCACTCTTTTCTTTTTTGGACTCAGTGCCTCCTTCTTTTTGTCAATCCTTCTTTTCGACACGGGGCCGGTAACCCTGACCGTTATATTCTTTTCTTCTGCCCACTATGGCCCGGTTCAGTTCGCTCCTCGCAGCGTGCCTTGTAGCGCCGCTGGCTCTTGCTAGCCCTTATGTGTTTCGTCCAGATGGAAAGGCGGTGGGTTCCGGGGCCAAGATAGTCAGAAACGTACCCGAGCCTGTTGGCCGGAGAGACGGCCGCCTTGTCTCGAGGGAACCCGGTGCGCCTATGGTTAGGCGGAATGGTCTTGTGGCTAGGACTGATACGAGAGCTGTCAGTCTTGAACAGACACTTGAGAATGAGCCACTGTTCAATAGGTAACATATCATTCCTATCTTCATATTATTTGGCAACGAACGGACTCTTAACACGACATGATCAATAGTTCCGATATCAGTCTTTTTACGGGCCCCTCAATTGAAGTGGTTTGCACGAGGTGCTGCTCCAAAGGAAGGGTCGAGGCGACCTTCCCTTCCGACCTCGACGACATTGTCAACCCCAAATTCCGAGTCGATCTCGTAGGCGTCGAGGCCCTCATTGAGCTGGACGTAGTTGTCTCTGCTGAAAGTAACTTTCAAGTTCCGCTACTTAAACTCCCTCCTGGACTCACGAACATTGAGCTGCCTGGTTTCAAGGCTGGCCTCTTCATCGACCTTGTCCTCCTCTTTGAGCTCTCTGCAGAAGTTGATCTTAGCGGTGGATTTTATCTCAAGATCCCTGATGGCTCCTTTTTTGAGATTGATATCACGGCCGAGGGCTTCCATTCTGAAGACTTGTATGAGCAACCCCTTTTTCGAACATTATGTTGCTAAAAGGGAAAGAAAAAATTAACGCGATTTCTATTATAGCACCGGTGTTGTCTCGAAACCTCTGCCAATCACCATCAACAAGAACAACACACAAGTCGACATCAAAGTGGATCTTCAACTCAAGGCCTCTCTCGGCATCAGCGGGGGAACCGACCAAGGGGTGTCTGTCCCTGGTCTAGGAGAAGTTGGCATCCCCTTCGTCGACCTCCCCAACATCGGCGCTGGAGCCGAGGTCGGCGCCTTCATCAACATTGTTGAATTCATCGGCAGCGTCGCGCCCACCAACTCCTGTGCTCTGGAGGCCGTCCCCGAGATCAACGTCAACATTGGCACCTTCGCCCAGGTCGGCGTCTCCTTCCTGGACGATTTCGTCGGTCTCGAACCCTCTGCCACCACAACGCTGTTCGTGCTCCCGCTACCTACGGCATGCATCGTGCCACTGGGCCAGTCGGCCCCGATTAGGTCCTTGCCTTTGCCTACCGAGCGCCAATGTGTCGCAACCCCGGCAGCTTCAAATGTTCTCGCCATCGGATCCGGTTCGTCGAGGACCTTGACTGCCGGCGAGCCCGTCACTACGATCCATATTACGAGGACCTCTACTCTCCAACGGACCGTCCACGCCTACGAGACCGAGGCCCCAAGACTTGTGGGCCGCACCCTCGGAGCCGAAGGCGTTATTACGCAGCTTACGGCTGTCGCTTGTGCCACGGCCGCTGCCGTCTGCCCCACCGAGCTCAGGACAACCGTCACCTACGAAGCCACCGTTTGCCCGCCTGCCGTCACGCAGGCCCGTGGCTGCTTCGCGAGTATCACGGACGCTTCGACGTTTGCGCCTACATCAGTGGTTAACGTAAACACTGGGGAGCAGCAACCTGCCGGAACAACGGTGGCCGATGCCAGCGAGACCGTCGATCCTACCGCCGTCATCACTGCCGCGGTCCCTCCACCTCTCGGGCTCTCTACTATCACGCGCGGACTTCCCGGTCAGCAGTCCGTCGAAGCTCCGGCCCCGCCTCTCGGGCTCTCTACTCTTACGGTCGTCCCTGGCGTGATTCCTACTCCGGGGAATGCGGCGCAGGTTAGCGGAACAAATGCCGTCCTTGCTCCGGCTGTCTCTACTCCTGCTCCTCCGCTTGGTTTCTCTACCATCACGGTTGTCCCTGAAGGAGGGAATGCAGCTCAGGCTAGCGGGTCAAGCGCGGTGCTTGTTCCGTCCGATTCTGCTCCTGCCCCTCCACTTGGCCTCTCCACCCTCACAGTCGTCCCAAGCGGCGTTCCCACGTCCGAGAAGGCGGCGCAATTTAGCGCGTCGAGTATAGTGTTTGCTCCTTCTGTCTCTGCTCCCGCCCCTCCTCTTGGTTTCTCCACCCTCACGGTTGTCCCGGGCGTAGTCCCCGTCGTGGAGAACGCGGCTCAAGTTAGCGATTCTGCCCCTGCTCCGCCACTGGGTCTCTCCACTGTCACGACGCTCGCAGGTCCCGTTGCCAGTGCGGGATCGCAGGGTGCCGCTGCTCAGGAATCGCCTGTTCAGGTTGCTAGTGCGCCGAGGGTTGGAGGGAGTCTTCTTGGTTTGGCGGCGGCTTTGGCGGCGGTTGTGGTAATATAGTGAAAGCACTTACTTTCTTGAGCATCTTCTTTATATTTCCTTTATTTTTCTCTTCTTGTTGTATTAGTATTATATTTTGGTTGTAGATATCTTGTCTAGGAGGCTTCTTTCATCGAGATATCGAGATGAACAGGATGGTACAAAACAATACTTTAAATCTTACTGAATAAAAGCTTTAAATCAAGTCACCGCATGTACTTTTCAAATTCTCTGTGCAAAAGCTGGGGGTTCTCGGGAAATCTCCGGGTCAATTAAACATGCTCCCACCGCCTTCCTAATTTCAACTTTGCTGGAGCATTTTGATTTTCTGCCACATCCAGACAACGCCCGCTTCTCAACTTTTTTTTGTATCTTTTTTTTTATTCGATTTTTCTTCTTCCTTAGAATCCCCATCTTTCGACGAACGTCAACACAATACCATACACCATCTGTCCGTCACGCTATCCCACAGATGGCTGATATCCTCGACGTTTTTACGGCCGAGCCTCAATCCGACGATGACTCTGGGTCCGAGGAGGCTCCTGTTCCTGTCGCGCCCGCCGACAAGCGCAAGAAGCGTAGGGCCGACGGCGCGATAAAGAACGGCAATTCTCCACAGTCAACACAATCCCCGCCGAACAAACCTGGCAGAGATAGTGCTCCCGCCTCAGATAAGCATGACGATAAGCGACGCAAGAAGGAAGATGAAAAGCCCGTCCTCACCGATACCTTCGAAACGGCAGCCTCTCGGGAGGTCGCAGCGGCTGCATCCTTGGTGACGACCGAGACCGAGGAGGGTTCCCTCGTTCTTTCCCACAACATCCAGCATCAGGTTGCCTTGCCGCCGGACCTCGACTACGAGTACGTCCCGCTGTCCGAACACAAGCCCCCCGCCGAACCTGCGAGGACGTGGGATTTCAAGCTCGATCCTTTCCAGAGTCTTGCCGTGGCGTCGATCGAGCGGGATGAGAGCGTGTTGGTTTCGGCGCATACGTCGGCCGGAAAGACGGTGGTTGCCGAGTACGCTATTGCGCAGTGTTTGAAGCGGAATCAGCGAGTCATCTACACGAGTCCGATCAAGGCCCTCAGCAACCAGAAGTATCGAGATTTCGATGCGATCTTTGGCGATGTAGGCTTAATGACGGGTGATATCACGATTAATCCCACGGCTTCGTGTCTGGTCATGACGACGGAGATTTTGCGGTCCATGTTGTACAGAGGTTCCGAGATTATGCGCGAGGTTGCCTGGGTCGTTTTTGATGAGGTGCATTACCTTCGCGAGAAGACGAGAGGTGTCGTGTGGGAGGAGACCATCATCTTGCTCCCCGACAAGGTCCGCTACGTCTTCCTTTCCGCCACCATTCCTAACGCCTTCCAATTCGCAGAGTGGATAGCCAAAATCCACCACCAGGCCTGCCACGTCGTGTATACCGACTTCAGACCTACACCTCTCCAAAACTATTTTTTCCCTGTCGGACATGACGGAATATATCTCGTCGTCGACGAAAAGAGGAATTTCAAGGAGCAAAACTTCAACAAGGCCATGGCGCTGGTCGAGGAGAAGAAGAAGGAGAGTGAGGAGCGGCCCGGCGGCGGCGGCGGCAAGGGCAAGAACAAGGGTAGGAAGGGACGCAACGAGGTGGCCGATAGCAAGTCGGATATCAGCAAGGTCATCAAGATGATTATTCGGAAAAAGTTCGACCCCGTCATTGTCTTCAGCTTCAGCAAGCGAGAGTGCGAGAACCTTGCTCTTTCGATATCCAACATTTGTTTCAATAACGACTCGGAGAAGAAGATGGTGCAGCGCGTCTTCTCCAACGCTGTCATGAGTTTGGCCGAGGCGGATCGTGATCTGCCGCAGATTGCCAATCTTCTCCCCCTTTTAGAGCGAGGCATTGGCGTGCATCACTCTGGCCTGCTCCCTATCTTGAAGGAGACCATCGAGATTCTCTTCCAGGAGTCACTCGTCAAGGTCCTCTTCGCAACTGAGACATTCTCCATCGGTCTAAACATGCCTGCGAAGACCGTCGTGTTCACGCAAGTCACAAAGTGGGACGGTATTAAGAGACGCCCTCTCACACCCGGCGAGTATGTCCAGATGTCCGGTCGTGCTGGTCGTCGTGGTCTTGATGCTCGAGGTATTGTTATTATGATGATTGATGAGTCTATGGAACCGGAGGTGGCCAAGGAGATTGTCGTGGGAGAACAGGAGAGGCTAAACTCTGCCTTTTACCTCGGCTACAACATGGTGCTGAACCTCCTGCGTATCGAAGCCGTCTCGCCAGAGTACATGCTGGAGCGCTGTTTCTTCCAGTTCCAGAACGCCGCCAGCGTGCCCGCCTTAGAGAAGGAACTCATGTCGCTGCAGCTCGATCGCGATGGATTGATGATCCCTGACGAGTCCACCATGAAAGAATACTACAACTTGCGAAAGCAGATCAATTCGTATACCCAAGACATGCGAGCGGTCATCCAGCATCCCGCGCATTGTTGGGAATTCTTACAGCCAGGCCGTCTTGTACGCATCTACGACCCTCAGTTTACGGGAGACGAGGGCGACGTGCTTGAGACGCGCGATTTCGGCTGGGGTATTGTTGTCAACTCTATGGATCGTCGCCGTAATAAGATTGGCGGCAACGATGATTACCCGCCCCAGGAGTCTAAGCTAATAGACGTCCTCATCAATGTGCCCGCCGATACCGACACCAATTTTGTTTTCCCTAGTGGAGACTTGGCCCTGCCTAAGGGGATCAGACCCGAGCGTCCCGGGGAGAAGACGCGATTCGAGCGGATTCCCTGCCTTCTCACCTGCATCCAGTCGATTAGCCAGATCCGACTTTTCATGCCTAAGAACATTGACTCGCCCAGCGAGCGGGCCAACCTTCGCAAAGCACTCGGCGAAGTGCAGCGAAGGTTCCCCGACGGGGTGCCGATCCTGGACCCGCTTGAGAACATGGACATCACCGACGACTCCTTCAAGCAGCTCCTCCGCAAGATCGAGGTTCTCGAGTCCCGCCTGCTGGCGAACCCACTCCACGGTTCGCCCGAACTGCCCAAACTATGGGAGCTCTACCGCCGCAAGCTCAAGCTCACGGACAAGATCAAGGAGACCAAGAAGTCCATCGCCAAAGCCCACAGCATCGTGCAGATGGAAGAGCTCAAGTCGCGCAAGCGCGTGCTCCGCCGCCTCGGCTTCATCAACGAGGCCGAGGTCGTGCAGCTCAAGGCGCGCGTCGCCTGCGAGATCTCCTCGACCGAGGGCCACGAGCTCCTCCTCTCGGAGCTCCTGTTCGAGCGCTTCTTCAATGAGATGACGCCCGAGATGTGCGCGTCCGTGCTGAGCTGCTTCGTCTTCGACGAGAAGATCAACGCGCCGGCGCTCAGGGAAGCCCTAGCGAAGCCGTACGCCGAGATCGTCGCCAAGGCTAGGATCGTCGCGAGGGTGAGCCAGGAGAGTAAGCTTGATACGGACGAGGAGGCGTATGTGGAGAAGCTGAAGTGGCAGCTGATGGAGCTTGTTTATGCGTGGGCTGAGGGTCGTCCGTTTGCGGAGATTTGGTATGTTTTCCTTATTCTTTTTTTTCTTTTTTTTCTCTTTTTTTTTTTTCTTTTTTTTCTTTTCTTCCCCTCCATTCTTTCCGTGGTGCTTGCTTGCCCATCAAATCGACTTAATTTCTAACAAATTTCTCTAGCAAAATGGCGGACGTCTACGAGGGTTCCATTATCCGCCATTTCCGTCGCCTCGAAGAGTTGATTCGCCAGATGGCCCAGGCCGGCAAGGTCATGGGTAGCGAGGAGTTGACGCAAAAGTTTGAAGAGAGTCTGAACAAGATCAGACGCGACATTGTCGCTGCCCAGAGTTTGTATCTGTAAAAAAAGGCAAAAACAAGAAAAGGTAATCTTTCAGACATCACTGTGGACTGGATGATCATGTTAACAAAGAGTGAAAAAGAGGAGAAAGGAAGGGAAATAACCATGGCCTTTTGTCGAGAAACAAAGCCAAAGAAATGATGGAGCGTCTTGTCAACGAAGGGCTCGTTTGGCATGGCTCCGTGCAGGAATTTCCTTGCTTGTTGTCTTCGTGTAGATATGATACCTTGATGAGTTTTCTTTTACTCGTATGCAGTGTACATATATTTATTATTCCTTGCATTCTGGTTTGTATGGGATGAATTCCTTATTGATATTAATTTGGTGGGATCTTGAATCCTCCTGCTAAGGTATAAGCTAAAAAGTAATGCATGCGCCCCTTTGCCATTGTAAACCTTGACGCCGTTTCAATTGTGTGCCTTGGTCTATGCCGATTCGATGATGTGTTTGTGTCGTGCATAATATAAAATGCCGCCCATTCCAAGCCCTATATTCATACAAAAGTCCCGTTTCCGTTTCCGCTAGTCATAACGTCGTTGATGATTCCTCCCGGTGCATCTGAGCCCATAATCACTGGACATCACCGGATATGGTCTTAAACAGCCCGATGATAACACTAACCAGGACGCCAAAAAACACCGCCACCTGCCTCCTCTTGGACCAGAGACCCTCCTCCCTCAACAGCCACGCCATGCTAGCCATCGGCATGAAAAACCCAGTAACGACCCCTTGCAGGAACACATCCAACACGTCGCCCATAGCGTTCGCGCCTCCTCCGCCTCCGCCGGTCAGATGATCTTCGCCTGCGGCATCCTCTTGCCCCGTACCGTTGTCATCTATCCAGGCATCCTCCATATCGAGCAAGGTATCGTGACTGGGCATCGTATCAGGCGTGTGTCTGGCCTCGTGGATCGATCGAAACTGTAACCGTAGCTGATTCACTTCGCCGGCGGAGAACCCCGAATCCAGCAACCTGTCGAAACCCCTCCTTCTCCTCCTGGCATTACTCGATCCGCCATCGTGCTGTTGCTGCTGTACATTATTGGCGGAAGAAGAGGAGGAAGAAGCGTGCGCCGAAGAATCCGAAGGCGGTAACTTCGCCGTCCGGGCCTCCTCTTCCAGGTCAGAGGACGAGAGAACGTCGCCGATGGAGCAGTTGAGAAAGATGCGCTCCGACGACGTGGATTTGCCCTTGTTGCGGGGGTCGAGGGCCGAGGTGAGGGAGGTCGAGTCGGGCTTGAGGATGCGGCCTTGGTGGATGAAGCGGAGGCGACGGCGGGAGAGGGTGGGGATGGAGGTTCGGATGAGGAGCTTGAGGGACGCGAGGGGCGTTGTGCTTGGGGAGGGGATGTCGAGGGGGAGGTCGGGGTGCGAGGTTGAGAAGCGGATTGTTAGGAGGAGGGGTGGGGGATCCATTTT
The DNA here is from genome assembly GCA_000812075.1 of Scedosporium aurantiacum. Classification (NCBI taxonomy): domain Eukaryota; kingdom Fungi; phylum Ascomycota; class Sordariomycetes; order Microascales; family Microascaceae; genus Scedosporium; species Scedosporium aurantiacum. The sequence continues at coordinate 79,428 of JUDQ01000041.1, forward strand.
AATGTCTAGAGATTTCTTGCGTAAAGATTCTTGCTTCGGGCGTAAGAATTGCAGTCTTGGCCTTCTTGAGGGAGAGTTTCAAAGGCAGAGAGGCGTTATGGGTTGTTAGGCCCTGATAGGTGATGTTGGATGAGTTGAGCTCTTGAAGCTTGGGAGCTCAGGAGCTTGAGCAGTGAAGTTGGGGAGGACGAGGTTGAAGCTGGTGTGAGGTGTGAGATTAGATAAGCAGAGCTGAAGTCTTGCGTCAACCCACCCCATGGGGTGTCAGATATAGATTCTGCAGCCGCGAAGCGCCAAAACGCGTCCATAATCATCGTCGTGAGAATCAGGGAAAATCACTTCATTACTAGCTCTCATAACTCATGGCCTCATAACTAACTCCTGATCCTTGTTTCGCTTCATTACTCGTAATCTTGCCCTCATGTCTTTTTTTCAAGGTATCATCAACTCAGTGCGCCTGTCCATGCTTCCCAACGCCAACCCTAGCAATACAAAAGAAAAGAGTCGAGAATGACAAAAGGAGCGTGGAGATGACATAGGAATAGTGGAAAACTAACAAAAGGAGCGTGGTTGTCGACAAAGGAAAATGGTATGAAAAATGAACGGAATGTCCGAATGGACTTGAAACAAATAGAAAAAGAGAGACGAAAAGGAAAACAGAGAGCGGAAGAGAGGATCCATTTCCTCTCGAGGTCAACGACAACGTCTCACAACATCGCGGGCGGCTCCTCTCCCCACAGGATTCTGTAAGTACGAGCTCGGTGCGCCTGGATTCGGTGCGTCTCAATGTCAGCCTCCCAATCGCCCAGTCGTTGATCGTAAATCTTGCGCAACATGTCGCCAAAGAGCCGGTTTACGCCATCGCCATCCTTGGCCGACACTTCGGAGTACTCGGTAGCGGCGAATGATGAGGCCATAAACTCCCCGTGCTGTTTGGACAGTCGATGACGAGCGGGGCTCAGAAGATCGTGCTTTAGGGCTACGACGTGGGTTGATAGAGGGAGGTGCGTGGCTGCCCGGATCGTTTTCTTGTTGGCGGCCCACTGAAGAGCAGTTAGTAGCCAGTAGCAGAAAAGAGGAAGGGGTAATAGGGCTATATGGGAAAAAAGAAGATCTCCGTGTCACTTACCCAATACAGCGGGCCTGGAAGTGTACAGGGGAGGGACGCGTCCGAGCAGAGGATGACGCCGTCCCATCCGGCAGCGTTCGAGGGGTGGATTGTGTCCACTTTGTTGAGGGGGGCGTCCCAGAGAGTGACCTTGATTCTGCGGGTATTGACAGCCATTTCGATCTCGTAGGCTATCTTTTTCTCGACCAATCTCTTCAGACGACCGAGGCTCCACTGATGCGATGTTTGGTTAGCATCTCGTTCTTTTCCCAACGACTATCGGTGACTTTTTGGCTGGACTCACCTTTTCGGCAGCGTCGACCCAATGGCCGTGTACCTGAGTCCTGTTGGGATGAGTGTTAGCGTTGCCTTTGAGAAACCCACGGACGGAAAAATTCATACAGAATCAATGAAGTGAGGCCGATTCCGGCCTCTCCAACTAGCAGGATGTTATACTCCTGCTTGGGAAGCTCGGGCATGGGCTCAGGCTCGTCGTCGGGAACTGGAAAGCCCAGCACTGTTGTCTGTCCTGGCTGGGCGTTTGGATGCGGCAGAACGTGGCCGGCAACCATCGACGGGTCAATCGGTTGCCGTCGGCTAGCCAAATCGATATTCTCCTTTCCCTTTCCGCGTGGATCGTCTTGCTCCGTCGCAGATCGAATTTGAGGCGGTGGGAGTTGGAGTTGAGGCTGAGGCTGAGGCTTAGTCACAGCCTGTTCAAATGTTACGCCTTCCCAGATGCGCGGTCCAACCGGCTCAAAGATATCAGCCATCTCTTGAGCGAGCCTCAAATTGTCCTCTTGGGACCTTTGGGGGCGCGGTCGCGGAGGGAGAGGAGGAGGTTGGGGCTTGGGAGGCGGGACTCGGCCGTCAAAGCCACTTGGAGATGGTGGGAACGCATCGGCGATGGGTCGAAGATGCAGTCGTGGTGGAGCAGAATCCGTGTGGGCTGGAGCCCAGTTCTCAGACGCTTGACGCGAATTCTGAGTAGCATCTTGATCCGGAAACGCTAAATGAGGGAACCGTTCTTGGCGGAGCGCTCGGCCTAGGTATTGTTGCTGACCCTCACTGTAGAATCGCTGGTGCTGTTGCACCTGGCCATGGTCGATAGCGGCACCATGAGAGGGAAGGGGTGAGTAGTAGCTTCCTTCGGGGGACGGCATCGGGAATGGAGGCTGGATATGGTGCTGGGCAGGCTCGCGGTGATGGTAAATTCGGCGGTGAGAGGTGTGGGAAGTGTGGGAAGTGTGGGAGGTATGGGAGGTGTGGGAGGAGCTTTGAGAAGGGCTTTTCTGATGAAAACCGGGGCTGTAGCCTTGTTGCTGGCTAGACGTGCTCGAACTACTGTCGCCATGCTGTTGGCTGTAAATGCTAGGGCTATATCCTTGCTGCTGGGCCGGGAAGTTCAGGCTAGAAGCGTCTTGCTTCTGGGCAAGGTTATGATCGTGGAAACCTTGCTCGTGCATCTGGGGTTGGTAGAAGCCTTGAACGGCAATTTGATGCGGCTGGAAGTCCTGGCGAGGACTGTATTGGCTTGATGGAGCTCGAAACTGGTCAGGGTACTCCCGCTCGGCTGCTTGATGGGCGAACTGATGCCCGTCAGGCGTCAAAGGGATCTGTTCGTCCCACATTGTGCTCCTGTGATCGACAATTCTTAATGTGGATGTGGATATGGATATGGGGAAGTTTTTGACAAAATAAGAATGAAGGTGGTGTGGTGCGTGAGGTTTGTGTATGGGAGGGAGAAAAGGGGAAAAAGAAAACACTCGAGGGATTCGTGGGAGAGTGGAAGAAAACTGTTGTGTGCTCGGTGAGTCGAAGTCAGGGTTTGGGAAAACGACGCTTTGAGCACGGGTCCTGGTGATGGAAGAGCGCAGGACCTGGTCATTGTCATCGGCAACGAGTTTAGGGTGTCTCCTTCGAGCTACCGCCCGAGGAACCCTCTTGCGCGTCATTGCTACTGGAGCAAGCCGCCTCTGTGCTAGCACCCTCGGGATTCGAGGCAGTGGGCTGCTCCTTCCCTCCAGCAGGAGTTTGCTCAGTCTGAGGCGTCGGATATGCCCCAGCGTTCTGGCCTCTCGTCTCCCCCAAATTGCCACCCTCACTTCCGTCGCTTCCAAGGATGAAAAGAACAGAAGTTGAAGTCGCATCCTCATCCGACTGACTGACATTTGAGCCTTGGACCTTCTGGCCCTCCTGGCCTTCGCCCGTACCCTTTCCCTCCTTCCTCGTATCGTCACTGCTTGAGACGCTCGATTCAAGACCACTAAATGTACTCTTCAGGCCAGTAGTCTCAGGTGTGTAAGGGGCACCACCAGTAGGTGGTAAGGGGAAGAGGTGACCCTGGACGTTCATGGTCCCTTGATCCTGCTCGACGAACTCTTCGGGATTGGACACGACTGGGGAGTTCTTCGTCTTGTCTATGTTATATGACAACGTCAGCCACCACGTTATGTCATGGAATCTGAGACGAGTACGACTAGGCATCGTGTTGCTTACCATACTCGCCATAGGAAGAATCGCTGTCTGACGACGATAGAGCAGCGTAGTTAATAATCTTGTCACCGATACCTGGAAGATTATCTGCCAGGTCCTGGGGGGTCTGAAGGACGTTGTCGTTAGCATCGTAACTCGATCAGGAGCGAGCGAGCCCGAACAACGCCGGGGACCAAGAGCATAGATGGGGAGGGAAAACAATAGGGGATAATATGGCAACTCACGTTGTCTTCCGGAGGCAGAACCGCGTCTGGGAGAGTCTCCAACCAATGCTTGACGGCTTCGTTATTTTCACCCTCGTTTCCCTGTGGCTCCTGAGCCCTTGGGGGCTCTTGGGGCTCTTTAATCTCTTGAGGCTCCTGGGGCTTCTGTAACTCCAGAGCGTCTCGGATATGCACGGTATACGAATACCGGACGGTCCCCCGTTTGGTCGTCTGGTCTTTGGTATCACCGGGGGGATCTCCAGAACCTTTGCACTCCTCGCAACCTCCTTCGCAGTCGTCACCACCATCGGGAGCTTTGCTAGAGTTACTCATTTTGGTGTGCCTTTGAGCTTGAGAAATGACGATAGAATTGGGGAAAGCGTGTCTTGCGTGGAAACGCTTCGTTGTTCAGCGCTCTGCGGACCATTCCTCGCGGAATGAGAACCGCCAAGGCTGTTTGAGGAAAGGGAGGATGGACACGGCAGTGATGAAAAGGGATGGACAATCGAGACAATGATGTCTTGCTCGACGCTGATGGGTTCTTGGGGATGAAGAACAAGGCCGTGTCGATGCTTCGACTTGAAGAAGATGGGATGTGAGAATGGGATTGTGGGTGGACAAGTGTGAGTCCTTGCGAGTCGGACGCGTTTTTGTTTTGAACTTGAGAAGAAACAAAGCTTTGTGGGCTGGATCAAGGGGAAAGATCCTAGGGCTCTCTCAAAGCTCTTGCCATTCTGTTTCTTGGCATTCTTCAAGACCATTGCGATCACGATCATCGTGAGGGTATGAGTCTGGTGTGTCCTAGAAGGATTCTGCGAGGCCAGACCAGATCACTGAAGCGGAGCAATCATAGAACAAATCACTATTGCGTGGACATTCAAGAGCCAGTACAATGTTATACTGGGCCCAAGGAAGAGCATCACCACAGAAGTCTAGCACAGCATTGCAATCATCCATTGTTCGATCAGTGTGGAAAGAGAGAATTGCTCTTCTCTCTCCTTTCTACTGAGGTTCTCTTACACATAGGCCAATTGTATGGGTGAAAGAAGCGGTGTCAGACATTGGGGATTGCAGTATCCATTCACTGGGGAGGATCACTTGCAGAAACAGATGGAAAGCACATATGGGTGACTGTGTATTGCATTGATTTTATATCTATTGAAGAGTACCGTCATACTTATGCAACAGGGCAGTTGGAGAGAGATCATGTACCACCTAGGTGTGGTTTGCCTTCCCTCGACTAGGTGGCTAAAGGACTCTATAGGACCTCTCAAGTAACCCTCATACTCGGTCGAATCTTGGGCCAACGGCACGTCCCCCCCAATGAGAAGACGAGGCGGGAAGCAGGAGTCCATCTCGGGGGAACATGATAGACAATAAACGTTAATCGCAAGCTTAGGGACAAAATGTGGCAGAATTGACTACCGAGTTCTACGTGGACATGGTCGTTTCAACGTGCTGAACATCAGCGCGGTATCCGCCGCGGCGCCGGGGTGGGGAGGGGCACAGGCGAAGAAACGAACCGAATCGCAAGCTCCGGGACAACAGGGACCAATGAATTCGTTTCCTCCGGTTCGTCGGCGATGCGGGCTACGGCTTGAGACGAAGGGTGGACGACGCCAGCTCCAAGAGAGTTGACAGCCACTCCGGCGGAAGTGGAGACCTTTGTGTTGCCAGCGTGCGCACTGCGAAGGGCCCGTTGGACTGAGACTTTTGAGCCTCATCCACGTAGCCCTATAACAATGTTTGCAGGGGGACCACTGTGAGGGAGAAGACAATGAGAACTGTGGGTTCTGTCATCGAAACCATCACCGAGTCTATTTGTTGTTAAAGGTCTGCTGGATGTGTCTGATCCCGCACCAACCAGGCCATGGTTTCAATAGAGAGTGTCAAAAGGAAGAGCAGAGCGCGTCTTTGTTTTACCTGCCTCCGCGAAGCCCGTTATCATGAGGCCAACATATCCTCTGGACGTCTCTCTTATCCCTGCGAGATGCTGGGTAGAGCTCACTCCGAGCCTCAGTCCGTTACAAGACTCTATGAAGTCTACCTTGGGAAACGTCAGCGGCGACGGCAGCGGCTGTGCGGCGGTGGTCGTCTTAGGAAGCATCATCAGGGCGGAGGAGGGACGAGGTGGTCATACACCACCCCCTTCCAAATCAGCTATGCTCCTGGAGGTCTCGCATCCCTAGCAGAAGCAGAGATGAGAGGCCGGTTCCGCTTTCGAAAGAAGCCGTAAGAAGGGGAAGGCTGATGAATTCGGCTTCCGTGGTTGACTAGGCCACATTCAGCAAATCCGCGGCGGGGACGGAGAGGCTTCGAAGAGACTCTGACGCCACCTTCACAGTTCGCCCAGAAGGCGTGGCCGTAATAGCCATATCTATATCGCTGACGGGATCTAAAAGCCCCGCGGGAGAGCTATATGCTTCTTCTTCATTGTCTACCAATTAATGCTCTTGGAAGGTGCGTCTACATCCAAGGTAGCAGAGGACGCGCAACGAGGATTTTGGAGCGTTAAAACCACCTGGAAGAGACACTCCGACAGAGATGGCATCGGCAACTCCACAAGCAGCCAGCAGCAGTCCTTGCAGTGTTTCAGATATTATTGCTCGGGGTGATTAGATCCTGTGATATCGCAGGCTTTATTTCTTCCACGTCTTCTATGTCTTCCATGTCCTCCATCTCTTTTGTAGAAACCAATGCCGATTCTGCTTTTGGCTGAATGGAAGGAGTCCCTTCCACACGCACCTTGCTCGACACGCCCGGCCCCGGCCCTATGTTTTATATACGAGTTCATGGCATGAATAGTCTATGTGCGACAGGGTCAGGAGGTCTTCGCCGTGGGCAGGCGGGTCCGGTCATTATTTGTCGTTGCCGCCCTCAGCTGGTGCCTCGCATCGAACATTCCACGATTCGCTCTCGGCCGACGCCCTGTGCGTATTCCAACGGCGTCCGCCCTATATCGTCCCGAACCTGCCAGCGTATTCCCTCCCTCTCGCTAATTTCGAGAAGAAGCTCGACGACTTCCAACTGCCGCTCTTCCCAGTACTCGGCGATTTCCGATTCGTCCTTCAAATGCGCTGGGTAGTTTTCGGGGCCTCCAAGGACCGCAAAGGCCATCGCATTCATGGCACTGCCGCTTCGCTCCCCAAAGTCGCACCCCCCAGTCTCGTAAAGCACTTGTAGAACATCGCGACTGCCATGGAACGCCGTATAGCTCACAGCCCCCATGTAACCCAGGTATATATCTCCGGCATCATAATCGTCCCGCAACACATCTATCACTGGCACATGACAAGCTACCATCCTACCATCCTACATGAGGGTGGTATGAGGACAGGTAGCCCTGCTTAATCTTATAGTAAAGTGCCCTTGAACTTTAATGCTCTATAATATCGGCTTAGGACGAGGCGGCATCTTCTCCTTTCTAGCTAAGCAAATGACGAGGCTAACGAGCGCAATTAGCATCGAACCCATTCCCGTGGCTGCGAGTATCCAGGGTGGAGCTGGGGAGGCGGCGGGCAGGGGGAGGAGTATCAGTCTTGGGATCCAAAGTCGATCAACCGAGCTCTATAAGGTCAACTAAAACCGAGGAAGTGGCCAAATGTTCTGGTATGCCCTTGGACGTCTTGTTCCGGCTTTATACGTACCTATAAGAGGGAAGGAAAAAAAAGAAACAAAATAGCCATGGCCCTGCCCTGCGGCAAGGAATAGCCTTCTCCCGACTCCATCTCCGAGGTCTTGTGGGAACTGCACCATTTCCCCTATCACCACCTTTTTCCCCATCACATCCCTCCCCTCGAGTTGTCGCACTACACTTTGGGCAAGACCTCGAAACGAAAACAAGTCTCCTAAGGATGCGAAGGAGGGTGCCACAACGATCAGGGCTTGTTGATCAACCGGAGACCGCCTCTTACTTCAACGCCTTCCTCCTAGAGCACTCAAGGAGGGCGTCCTATACTGTCTATACACATTCGACATCTCGATCCGGTGGGTTACTTGTCGGCGTTTCCAGCTATCTTGGGGCCGCTCGACCAGCTTGGTCCTCCGGTAAGACTCCGCCTACTTAGGGAACCCCTCAGTACCGAATTCCTCGCCCTTAGGGGCCCTCGTTCGCAGTTGACAGTTGTGCTTGACAGGAGCTTGGGCAGTGACAGAGGATCTTGTGCCTCGCCTAGTCATCTTGGGAGCGGGACTGTCGATCGGATCCTCTATGACCAGGCCAGGCGACATCTCATCTAAGCCCCCTCGTCTATCTACTTTGATGCGGATGAAGTTTGGAAGGAACGATCCACTGGCTCAAGGCCATGTGGTTCAACAACCTCAGGTACCGGAGGTGGTCTGAAGATTGCAATGGCACCCATAGGGCGGCATCGAGAATTCGTAACATACGGTCACACCGGAGGGTAATCCACTGTCCGACCACGCTGTCTGCAGTTCGCGTTTACGCTCGGGCGTATCATCGGTGTACGGGTGTTCGTAGACTCCGAAGTCATAATCGTGCCAGGTGGGGATTTTTATATTGAGAAATTTATGGTATTCTCGACATTCGTGGTTTGGACATCCCTGCTCGGCCCGCGGAAACCCTTCAATACCTTCGGCATTACCGTGGGCCTTGGCAATCAAAGCAAGGATGTAATAGACGTTTAGGAATATACACGACTTCCAGAGCAAAAAGAAAAAGAAAAGGAAAAAAAAAAGAAGTGCCACCTAATCGGGATCATGACCGAACAGGTCGTCGTATCGGAGCCGGTGGTCTCCACTTTTCCGTCGGCTTCTCTGGGTCTTTGTGCCCCACTTCCGAAAATTCTCGGAATCTCGCGGAAGTCGGGATAGTTCGGCGGCGCCGGCCTCTGCTTCCCGCATTCTTTCTAAAACTCGTCCTTCGCTGTGGCCCAACGAGACCGTCAAGCAAATCCAAGGCTGCTATAAGGATGACTCGTTCACCGATTGATTGACCGTTTCCTGGTGATTCCTGACGAATGTTGGAGGATGTTCAGCTGACAGAGAATCCCCGAATGGATAGGAGAAATGATAATCCCACCTTCTGGGTTACTTATGCTAGGCCATCATCGGGGCGCTGTGAATTGGAGAATTCACTCTCTCGGTACCCCCGATAATCGGAGAGGCCTGGGTGGAATCGACAGGAAGCCACCGCTCCTTGGGGAAACTGGTATTACCCATCGCATGAGAGAATCCCAACAGCCAGGGCACCTCTATCACCCCATGAAAAACCTAGATGCGGGTTTTATAGCGAATCTATTTGTAAGATCTTTCCAGAGCACGGTCGAACTCCTCAGTGCTGCGAGGGGTTAGCGGGATGCTACCGGAACGGCGAAGAGCAACCAACCTCAACTAGGCGGGCCGACGATGGCCACACCGGTGACTTCATTCTGCGGCCGAGGAATGTCTCTGGTCGACACGTCTCCAAGTAATTTCAGCAATGTGGCTCTGCTTGGGGTTAATCTCTGAACAGCGAGATATCTTCGCCAACCAGCCCAACTCTAGTGTCTAGGAACTGCTCTCAGCCCCTGGCCGCCCTGGCCGCCCTGGCCGCACGTATCCGGGCTTGGGTCATGTCCCCCGAGCGGACTTCAAGGGCCGAGATATAACCATGAGTTAAATGCGACGTTTCCAAGGGCATCATCTCCAGGTTAGTACCAATACATCCTTGCGGGAATGCCAGAGACCCGACAGGGTTCCCCAAAAAGTTTTCCCCAAAAAGTTGTAAATGGCTAAATAGTCCCTATCCAGAAACTGACAAGGCCATATATTTAGGAGGCCCCTGTGATCCGTATTCCTGCTAGGCTCCAATCGCAGACCTTGTAAGCTGAGCGCCAAGGACCAATTTGGGCGCACACAGCGTTTTCGGGTGGTCTGTGGAAGTTGGACAGGTTGGAAAAACCTACCATTACACATTCCCAGCTTCCATATAAGTTATAGCTGCTGGGATGGACAGATCGCCATAAATTCTTCGCTTTTCTTTTCCTCTCGTCGATAGGCAGTCCATGCTTCCTCAGCAAGTGCTATCCGTGTATTCCTTTCTGGGGTATATATGTCATATAAGTAGAGCTCTGACACTTTATCATCAGAGTCCAATGTCCTGGACTTCGGATGTGCAGGTAAGAGGCAAAATACTACTCTGCTCTGTAGGATTTGGGGTTTTTTGAAAGCCTGAGCCCCCTTCGTTCCTGGAAAAGAACAAAGCCACACCCGTGAAAGTTCGGCTTGTCGGTTCAATCCGCGCTCCTCGTATGCTGGAAGAGACGCAAGTATAGGCAAGACGATTTCTTAGTGGCGAGGCTTCTTCTGCGCAGAATCTTGGTGGGGTGAGACGGAACTCAGTTATATCGTAGGCCGCAAGCACGACGGCATGTTGGCATGGCCTATGGCAGTCTAGAGCCTACTCACCTACTCACTCCCAAAGCAAAACAAGGCTTCGGGACGTTCATGCTTAGGTTCCGAACTTGGAACCAGCGCCAATCGACAGAATGGTTCCCGTACATAAGAGTTCCTTCCCCCCCGTCGTATTATTGACAATGCGACTAGAATCTACCCGGGAGGAACCGGGAGAGAAATAGTTCAAAACAGCCAGCTCCTTAGCCATCGACCAGCGGGAAAACTTTCATTTGAGTTATGTGAGCTCACACCTTTGGTTTTTCGACTGAACCTCAATACGTCTGGTCGACATTTAGGTAAACGCTTCAAACTCTGCTGCGCCACGGGAGACAGTCATTTTTGGTCGTCCCATCAATGAACGTTTCGCTATACGGGACCGCTTCTTGGAGACCGAACCGGTGTTGGAGTTCCCCTTGGCATACTAGCTTCGCCCATGATGACAAGATCCGGACGAAATGAACCCCGAGACATCGGGGCCGAGATGCCGATGGGAGTCGTGACCCGGAAACGGCTGTCCTGTAACTCAAGAAGAAAACGCAGGAGACCTGTTTGCATGGAGTCGGAGCCCCGTGAGTACCAAGAACACAGGCCTTTATTCCATTGACTCCGGACGCCGATGGAGAATTCCAGGAAAAGAACGGCCGTTGCCTTCTCGAATTCTGGTTGTTCCAATCTATAGTTTGCGGGAATACTGTAGAATTCCTGTGCTAGTAAAGATATAAGAGCTAACAAAACAAGGGACGAACCGAAGGATGAGGTGGCACATTTTCGACGGGTACGCGGACAAGCCCCGGGAGAAGTGGAATCGGCCTAGGTAGTTCGTCAAGCCCGTCACACCAGAAGATCTTAAGGAGAAGTGATTTGATGACTTGGCCACGTCCTTCGTTCATGGACGAGGTACCAATGAGGGTTTGCTTGGAATTTGGGAAGAGTACGAGACCAACCACTGTTAACCGCAATAGCATCGCTATATATAAACCCTCCGAGCTATTCGATCGCCTCTCTTTTTCGAGTGTCATGAAGGGTAACAATTTGGATTTCTCCCTCGTAGAAACGTTGATTGGCCCAGACTGCCGCGTCCCCAACGGATCTATAGTTCCGTCTCAAGAAACCATGGATGGAATGACACAGCTCACTCCTATTCATCAGGGAAAGACTCCTTTGGGGACCGAACAGAATATCCCACTTTCCCCCATTGGCTTCGGTCATTGACGTGGAGGAGGGGCGAAATTGTTTGGTGTTATAACCGACTGCGATATCAAAGGTTTCGGTTCCTGGAGTGCAGCACTCTGCGCCGCCACGTTTGGTTCGGGAACTGGTACCTCCTCGAGGAATAAGACAGCATGCGGAAGGGGTTGAACCCCCTCACACTCAAGATGGCTTTATGCTCGAACATGTTGGGGTAAGGCGCAGGCATTCTTACCATCCCCTTAACATCATAGTTGGAACGGGGGGGCGATGCCGCTCGCACTCTCCAGCCTGGAGAACTGCCAGTTAATAGAAGCAGCGTGAATTTATCCCCCCACACAGGGCAGGGACCCGGTCTTGTGGTTCTGTGGCTTGATTGAGCTTGAATGTGCAAAGGACACCCCCGGCCCAGAGCGGTCGCTGGTCAGATATCCAGCTTGGTGATCATATCTAGGTCCTGTCAGGGAGTCCATGAGATTTGGTGACTGGTGACATCGGAAACCGCCAACTTCAGAATGCCGTTGCGGAATCGCTTCGCCAACTCGAGCATGGATTCGATGGTCTGCCGACCTGGTGAGAGCAAGGGACTTCGCATTGGAGAACGGAGCCAGTCTGTTTAGATGGTCATCCGACTCGCCAGCCACTACTTCACTCTCGTGCCTGGCTCCTTTTTGTCCGGCGACCCATTGTATTCTCTCCCGGCCTTGTGAGGTCGGGCCCGAGGCCTAGAGAATCTGTCGTCAGATCCCTGAAGGTGTGAAAGGTTTACTCCAGGCGCTCGCCTGGCACTCGGCGGATGCCATTCATCGTCTCATGGCTGCTTTGCAAAACCAGGGACATCCACGCCGCCATCATGTCGCCGAACTATTGTTCATGGCGACCCTTAACAACGCCGTAGATGGACATCTGATGGCGCTCATTCGCTGCAAAGACAGCGCCGAGGAGCAGGCTCACCAGGACCAACATGCGACCTGCCACCTGCTTACTCTCCTAGTCGTTTTTCAGACCATAAGTGACCTCTCCTTTTGCACTCCAAGTTCATTTCAACTAACATATCTCCGTCTATAGGTCCCAGCCACTACCGATGAGGAGAAACGTCTTCATCTCCAAATGGTCGAGGGCGTTCAGCCTTCAGGAGACCGGGCTGAGATTCTTCGCCAACTGAATTACTGGGCTTGGGCCATGGAGAGAACAGATGGTGAAGGGATCCTTGTGTAGTAATAGGACACATCGGAGACACAGCTCCAGACCGAGACCTAAAGGCCAGCCACGATCCGGGTTATAGGGGGGCCCAATAGTCACCTGGGCCTCGCTCAAGATGCGGCGAACGTCTGCGGAAAGGTCTGCCATCGTGGTAAGGGCGATACCGAAAGTCGGCAGGTAAAGGATCAAACAAAAAGAAAGGAGTGCGGGTGGGAGAAGAGATCAAGTCAGAATCGGGTCGGAACTTTGAGGAAAACAAATGAGATCCTGGATAAGATTCTGAGTGTAGAGAAAAGAGAAGAAACTGTTTCTAGAGACTAGAGACGAGTTCGAAGGAAGGAACACCCTCACCACCTCGACTCCGGAATGGCCTAGCAACTAAGAAAATTCCCATGATGCTCCTAAACAATCAATGACGCGGAGACGCGTCTCAAGAAAACAAGAACCAGCGCAAAAAATTTCTTTCGGAGTCAACCTGTAAGGAATTTTGGGGGAGGAAACGCAGCGGCTGAGACAGAGAATTCTCCAATATTCCTAGCAGGAGAAAGCTGTCATATCTATATGAATTCCAGCCATCGTATCTGGCCGTATCGGCTGTCTCTTTCTAGCCTCCATCGCCTCTAAGGACCTAGGGAAAGAGATGCACAGGACCGTCGGCATCCGTATGTTGTGCACGGGACGAAAATTGACGACCCTTTATGCGGCTGGGCAATGCTTCAACAGCCATTTGGTCCAGTCTGACGCCTTCTGACGTTCCGACGAGGCAAAGGATGAAGAACTTGATATTTATATCGTCGGAAAGGGGACATATTGGGTCGATCCGCGGCCTTAGTGTCATAGTCATGGCATTTTCGTGCCATACAACCCTTCCATACCCACGGCTGTCCTTTCATGACACTTGGTACGTCAGATTGATTGACACATCTCGTAGTGAAACTCAGCGACTCCTCTTTTCCTCGCAGCGGCCTCTCCACGCCAAATAGTACCAAGGCCACCATGCCGAGTAGCTGCGGCCACCAAAGGTACGTGCTGAAATCCTCCATTGTTGTAGGAGTAATTGCTGAGCGAAGCAATGTAGAAGGATGTATGCAGACTCCTTACTCCCAGGTCAGGTCTATATAGATAGCTTTTCTGCGAACTTATCCAAGGTTGCCAAACCAGAGGTTGCCTTCCTGTTGATCTGGGTGCTAACCCCAATCTTGGCGACGACTTCTCATCGTCTAGCCACGAGTATGGTTGCCCACTGGGAACGCGGAAGCGGATTATCGAGCAGGAACACATGCATACGGGTTGGGAAGGGGAGCGCGCAGGAGAAAGAGCCTACGACGCCGAAGCGAAGTGGCAAAAGCCCGCTCCGTGCGCCGCAACCGTCATATACTCAGGTTTCCTTTGGTCGAGGCTGCAAAGGCGCCCTATTCCCTGAGGTACAGTGCTCATGTTCTTTGCGTAGTGTGTGGTTGAGCGATGATGCCTTTCGATCAACATCGGTGCATATTTAGTCCAAATGCTGAAAGGTTCATAGAAGTGACGAAAATTTCGCAGGAACACAACCCTATAGTTTCCAGACACAACGGGCCCGCCGGAAATGTAATGAGACTAGAATAACTTAGCCAGCCTCGAGCTTCATTGCCACCATGGCAGAGAGCGCAGGCAGAGCGCAGTGCACTGCCTCGGGCCGCACTGACAGATTTACTAGAAAGCATATATAGGTCGCGATGAATTTGGCGAGGGAGAATGCACACGCAGCCGAGCTCTCTCTAGCCCTGCCCGGTCATGAGTGGATGGCCGAGATCCACTCCAAACAATCGAGGCTGCAGGGTCGCTGCTGTCGAATGCAGAGGAACGATTTCAGAGCAAGAGGCTGGTATTTCGGTTTGTACGGTCTATTTCGTGTCCTTGGTTTCTTAGTATTATTCCATTTCTGTGGCAATACCCGCAGGAAGACAGGCAGAACGCAGCTAACATACCGTTACACCTCGGTCAGGTTGACACAGACCTGCCTGGTGACAATGGCGACACAAATCTGGTTATAGCGAGTAAGTGATTTAGAGCAAACCGTCTCCCGTGTAAGTAGAATCACGAAGGTACAGACTCAAGCCACACTGAAGCGGATATCGAGGATATAAAAGAATCCGCGTCTCTAATTTCGAGATGGAATCGTTGGCTGCCACGGCCTGCCAGTGGGTGCTCGGGAGTAACTCTCCTGGGTGAGAATGTTCTCCCGAATTGCCACCTCGTCGCGATCCTAGGCTACTGGGGCCAGACTCCAATATTTTGGTAGACAACCCGTATGTCATTAATCACGTCAAGGGGCACCGAGATGACGCTTCCGATCAAATGCCTTCTCAGATCTGCTTCCCTCTTGGAATAGCCCTTAACATGAACGGCAAGTAGAACGTCTTTAGAATTTGGGTTTCTGAAACTCGCTGCTTCGCTGAAGGCTTAGTACCCACAGGGCACATTTTGGGATGGAATTCAGATGTGGAGTGTCGCCAGCAAGCCACCTCAAGCGACCCCGAGTTAGTGAGACCCGTCATTCCCCTCGATATGCTCCATCGAAGTAGTGTATCTATACTGTGACAGTACTCTGCGGTGATGCAGAGGTGATCGATTCGACTCCCTCCTTGGTAGGCAGAACTAGTTTTCTAGGCCAGGCCCTCGCCGAAGCCGGTGGGCCACGTCAAAGTATTATTTAGGCCTCGCAAAGCTGGAGGATACGCGGTCTGTGAATCCGTGTACTTGTTGATGGCCTAGCCGAAAGTCACCAGAACAGCTTCATAGATAAGGAGCCCTCGGGATTGACGGAAAATTGGAGGGACAGACCCATGGAGCGAGATTTCCATCTGCTCCCGGGTGAACCAATCTTCCTCTTCTTTTGGGCCATCTTCGGCCATTAGGAAGCAGGGCGGCTATTATACCGCGCTCGACGGAATACCACGAACTCGGAAACCGCCTCCTTCCAGTCTGCTCAAATTTCTCTTGGAAGAATGGAAGTGCAAAAGAAAGGCAGCGAGGCCACAAAACGCCAGGAAGTAACCAAGGAACAGACGACAACCCCACGGCTTCTAGGCTCGGTGCTCATTAACATCGGCTTGAGACGCGCGATAATGCTAAGCCCCGTCTCTATTGCGGGAAACTAGGTCTATATAAGGCAAAATGTCTTCGTTTGATTCGACAGTATCGTCATTGCGAATCCACTCGAGGAGACGACGGGAGTCGATTGTGGAAAGAAAATCCGATAGCAGCCCCTGGTTTTCGGTGAGGCCCAATTCTCGGCGTCGAAAGGGTTATGAATAAGAAAAGGGGAATAGAAAGGAAAACCCCGAGCCCCTTGCTGTTGCGTTCCGCTTGAGTTTCTCTTTGAGCGCAGATGCGAACTTACACGGGAAACGCCGCCCTCCATATCGATCGTAAAGTGCAAGACAAAAACGAACGACGTTGAAGCCCTTCGGCAAGTTCCTTTGGACGAGCTAACTCCTCAGGCGCTCTCGATTTTCATCCTGAGAGTTCGCATCATCGAGCCGGGGTACCAGCTCTCGGTAGAAGTGATCTGCGAGATAAATTCACGCCTGTCGTAAAAGAGGCGTGTGGGCGGTTGGCAGTCGATCTGGGCTTTGGCATGAGCATATCGAACGTTCGAGACTCGATGAGGAGGGAGAAAATAAACGGTTCGATGTTGTTTCGAGAAACTCAAAGGGAGGGATAAATGCCTCCGCGGGAGGAGCTGCTGCTAGACTTCTTGCGAGTCTCATATAGCGCGAGTGTCGAGGCTTTTTGTGGCCTTGGTGCTCCAAAATTCCCACCTAAGATAGCAAAAGTTCGTGAGAGTCGGATCTTAACAGATGGCGTTTTGCGGTGTTAGCTGCGCTGCCGTGGAATGGTGTCTCGTAGTTCGCCTTGCATCGTAGAAGTACCGTGGGCGAGGGGAAGGGGCAGAGCAGCGTACTATATTCTCCCGCTTCACCTTAGGTCCGACTATCAGAGAGTATTGATGGTAGGGATTTGAAAAGGGCTACCAACGACTGCAAATGCCATCGCATCGCTGCCGCTGCTTCTTTCCCCAAAGTCAAACCGCCCATCATCTATGAGCATCTTTACCCCCCCCACCCAGTTGCGCTTAATAGCTGAATATAAAGCGCCCCCGGCCCCAGGCCACTGTGATTCACATCGACGCCTGGGTGCATGAGAAGCAGTCATACGCACTCAGTATGCTTATGGTAAACTGCATGCATTAGCGCAATACTCCCCTCTCCACAATCATCGTGCGAGTTGATGTTGATATAACGAGTGTTGAGGAACAAATTCAAAGCCTACTGGTGTCCCCGGGCTGCGGCGATAGTCAGTGGAGCCATCCCCCACACCGCCTTGCCATCAGGGTTCTCGCCATACTCCAACAGTTCCCCTATAGCCAGGCCTCTACCTCTCCAGCGTACGAAGTCAGGGCCAGTGGTGTAATCAACTTCGAAAAGCGCCCATCTCCCAGAAGAACTCGCAGCGTATCACCACCTCCTGGCTTGATAGCCCTTGTGTTGTTAAGCATATCGTTAGCCCGATGTGGCAGCCGGCCATATATACTAGTTATTCGCGAGACTCATCTTCCCGGTAACCAGTCTGTTGGCCTTTAATACAAGTTGATGTGTCGTCTTGATGGCGCCAAGTGTCTCGGAGGTGTTTCGTCCTTCAGGGGGAGGCCAACCTAGATGCTTCTCACAAAGCACCACCCCTCCTCTGAAAATGTACTCCCTGAAACCAAAGGTAGCTTCAAGCCCACTGCATGAATGTCTCGGTGGACTGTCAGAAGAGGCGGGAAGTTTGATAGATACGAACGACTTGTGGGCTGGGGAGAGAAGAGGTTTGGGTTTGAGATGGGATGGGATGGGATGGGATGGGATGGGATGGGAGGGAGAGAGGGAGGGAGACGCTCATTATATAGAAGTTCAGATCACTCGATCACATGCGTATTTGGAGCCCATGATTCAGTAGGGATGCATTCATTTGCGGGGGATCTATAGCCGTGAAGAAGATGATCCACAATCAAGGTGTTTGGCAGGTATGATTCGGGTTTGGTAGTTTTCGCTCAGCTTCTAGGATCGTGGCCTCCTTCCGTATTCTACCCATTCCAGCAGCATGTGGGCTTCCTCAAACTATCTCATGGGCATGATTGCGAGGAATTCTAGCGGTATGCATTACTGAAGCGGAAGTCAATGAGGAGATACGTGGGAGAATGAATCTTGACAGAGTGTGAGTGACGCCTCTTCCCTCGCTAGGAGCTCGGCTCATGATGGAGATCCTGAGACCCTGAGATCCTAAGGGAAGTATCTGTAGAGGTCATCAATGGAAGGAAGAGTAAGTCAGTTAAATTGAACTCGTTCATGTGATGGGATGGAATGGAAATCGAGGAGGGAAATGATGCCTAGGCCAGTAGACAACGATACTGTCAGGGGACGAGAATGAGCTACTGGCCATACATCTGACCTTGACTTCAGGTCGCAGTTTGCTAGGCACCAAACTCAACAGAAACCACCCTCTATCGCCTGGCAAATAGACAGCAAACTCAAGACTAAAATGAAAGGCAACAGCCGGACCAAGCTCACGATATGACCGCCTTCGATAATGGAAAACGTAACTTGCCTGTTCCACTCGTGATTAGCCCAATGTACTCAGCAACTATGCCAGGGTAAATCCACGGGTGTCCATTCCATCACAGTATGCTAAAGGAACCTTCTCAAAGACATGGGCACGTCTCCTACCTTTGGCTTCTACGGCACCACCATTCGAGGGCTGAAGGTTCTCTGCAGCATAAACACACATCCGTCCTCGCAGCAGCCAGGTGCCCGATACAAGGCACGCCGAATATGGAACCATCTCTCATCCCGCCCTCCATTTCAAGGACTGGTCAAGGACTGGGTACGGTTCCGTCCGGTAGAATTCTCTGCGTATTTCGCTAAACAATCATCAAAGGGTTGAGAACAGGCCTAATATGCAGCCCCGGTATATAGCCAAAGAATCAATAACCGACGGCCACCCTCAGCCTGGATTGTGTGCTCCGGATGAGTGTATGAATATTCAACGCACGTGGAAATCTGAATTAGATTTGAGGATGAAATTAAACGACACTGACATGGTAATTAGAATGGAAGGAGCAAACCACTGTCTCGTCATCGTTATCCTTCCGGTTTATCGGCGGATAAGAAGGGAAGGACCAACCCGAGTGAGCCCCCTCACGTACATCATCACAAACTCAACCTCGACTGCAGCTCATTTCTCTCTCTTGATATCGATTCTCCCCATTCCCGCATCGTTCCTCCTGTCGCCCCAGGCTATTCAAAGAGCGCGGGCCCCAGCCGAGGGGAAAAAAAGGAGACCAAGCCCGAAATGATATAACCTGGCTCGCCGGAACCAAAAAAAAAAAAGAGAAAAAAAAATACTTCCCAGAAATCTCGAGAAAATACAACCATTCCAAAAGCATCTCGCCATCACAACAAGTAGCCACACTCTTTCCCGTCTCGGCATCCCTCCCCTCTCTTATCCCTTTTCATCCCATCCCTCCTTTCCCGTGCGCCGATCACCTGCAATCCGCCGATCTGGCCCACACCGTCGGTCCCAGTGTCGTAGCAACTTAGAACTCACTCGGCGTTTCCCTGCAGTTGCAGAGATGAGGTTGAATCTCTTACAGACTTTGCTTGTGCCCCCAGTTTGTCCAAGAAGCCTTCCGACAGCTGGAAACGAACGTCCCATGATGCAAACTCCGTCCAATTGGCCACTTTCCTTGGGTAACAATTCCGCACCCATTTTTAGCTCTGCCCATTTCTCTATCTTGCTGATATTGGCTGGTCCATCCGGTAAGCGTACCCGTTTGTATACTCAGAGCTATAGACAGAAACGAGGATAAAATACCCCAATATAACCTTAAAAAATGCTCTTTTCTTCCCAGTAGCCCAAAGTCGTGTCCGTCGCTGCCCCTCTCTTTGTGGTTCATCCCCCTCAATCTATATTTCTCCCGCCCTCCTCTCCCGCCATCCCGCCATATACCAGAAAGTCCTCATATCCGTTTCGTTATCGCTCTCCTCCAATATAGCCGGGAAGGGCTGATGCCATCGACAAGTTTCTCCCACCCGCAATAGTTCCTTGTAGTTGCAATAAAGATGATAAAAGCTATTCAGAGGAGACTAAAAGCCACTGAAACTTTTCCATATTGCGTGCCTCGCCTCACGTCCCGCTTCTATTTTACATCGTCCTCTACTCTCTCGGGGTTGGTTCCATTGCTCAGTTGAGAAACCTGGCGACTGAGACGAACGCGTTCCGTGAAGCGGGATATGAGCATGAGACCAGGGGGCCCTTGTTCCGCGTATTTCTACTGAGGTACATAAGAATCTCTTTTTTCCTGGTTCCCGGGTCTAGATAGGATGAAATATAGAGATATCAATGATATATATCTGCTTTCCCAATCCATTGAATCCAGCTTAACCCCGTATTAAAACTCATGAAAGTTCCTCCTCCACTTCCCCCAGGGCCACATCAACACACGTCGAACTCCAACTTCAATCTCCTTGACATCCTCCCTCATCCATCAATCATCTGAAGGGGTAAAATGTCCTTCCTTTCACTCGCCCCATTCCTTCTCCTCCTCCCAACCCTCACAACCGCCCAAGACATACCCCCGATCTTCCCAACCCTCGACTCCCTCAACATGCTAGGCACAGGCTGCCCCCTCGGCGGCGGCGGCATAGGGGCTGGCGCCGTAAACGGCACCCCCGTTTTCAAATTCACAATGTGGAACCTCGACCTCGCCGACCTCGACTCCGAAGACGACTCCTCCGGGGACTCCGACGACCCAAATGAAAACCGCCCCGCTAACTCGGTCGAAAAGTTTTGCGTTGAGGAAATGCAGTTAGGTGGCGGGCCGCCGGGGTATCGGATTCGCATCCCTGCCGTCACGGTTAGTGGGGTTGCGGAGCTTGAGGAAGGGAGCGCGTTGAGGGTGGTTGTTGAGGCATCCCTGGGTGAGATTGAAGGTGGTGTAAGTCGCCCCATAAACTCCGAAATTAACCCCCCCAAAAATGGAAAGTAGATAAGAAGAAGAGAAAAAGAAGACGGGCAGGCATCAGCTTAAATTAGGCTAACATTCTCACCAAATCAAACACAGGCCGGCGAACTCACCATCCTCCCCACAGACATAACGTCCTCCAACTTCACAGCCCACGTCGAAACTTCCCCCGAAGCCTGGTCCGACTGCATAGCCTCCGACGGAATCGTCCCCTTCATCCGCGTCAAGACCACCCTGACCCTCTATCGCGAGGGCGACGAGCACACGGCGGGCACCGTCGGCTCCGATGACGAGTCGCTTGATTCGGCGTTGAGCGTGCACTTCCAGGCGATTTGGAAGGAGTGCGACTAGGGAATATAGGCGAAAACTCGAATACTGTAGAGAAGGAAGGAAACAGGACCGAAGAGTATGGAGGGCCTGGGGTTGGGAGTAAAAAGATTCAACCCCAAAACGACATCGTAGTGTTCTGTTTTGGCGGCGGCGCTTGTATAGCGCGCGACACAGGTAGAGTGAAGTCCAATTCTGTCTGGCAATTTTTTTTCTCTTTTGAAATACAGAGGTAAACATTTTACAGGTTTCGACTCTCCTCCCAAGGTCAGAGCATACGAAGTAGAGTGAACTATTGAAGTATATGTCATTCATCAACAGGTAGCAAAGGGGGATATAATGCTTAAAAAAATACAACTCAAGTCCGCTCAACATAGTCCCACAAAGAATCAAATCCCATCCCGTCCGATGTATCGTTAATAAAAAAAAAAGGATTTAAAAAGAGAGAAAATGGGGGAAATGAGCCCCAAAATAAATAACGAGAAATGAATAGAGAGGACAGGAAGAGAGAGGGAGAGAGATAAGAAATAAGACGGGTGAGAGAAGGAAGGCGAGGGTAGAAGAGAGAGGGCATTCCCTTCTTTCCACGTGGTAAGGTGTAATAACAGGATAAGGAAATTATGAACGTGGTGTGTGTGTGTATATATGGGTTGAAATGTTTCCCTTTCGCAATACTTTCCCGTCCACCATGAAATCTAAATTAAGTCACAGCGGCCACTGGAATGCTGATCCGTCCGAGTCGTCTTCCCAATCGTTTGGCTCGCCAAATGCGTATCTCGGCGTCTGCAGTGACGGGCAACCTCGGATGAAACCCTACTCTTCATCGAGGGCTCCCATCGCTGCAGGCCTTGGAGTGCTCTTCTTACCAATCTTTAGCAAGCTCAGCCGCCTCCTGACACTTCCCATCTTGTGGATGCCGACACCCTTGTCGCCGTCCTTATCGCCAATATCTAGACTTGAACGCCCGCGTGTCTCTGTCACCCAGTCACTGCTGTGGTCCTTAGCGTCGTTGGCGGAAGGTGGCCGGTGGTTGTTGGCCCCAGGCACATCAATTGGGTGGGAGCGGAAGAAGCTTCTTCGGTTCTGAGCATTGTTACCGCTTCCTCGACTAGTGGAACGATTCCTAGCACCAGAAACGTCACCGTTGCTGCTCGCTTGGTGGTTTGTCTGTGAGCGAGAATTTTGATGTTGGTGGTGCGACTGTTGATGCTCTCCGTTGGGTCTACCGCCTTGGTCCTTCCTCTTACCACCAAGGAAGCTCAGTCGGGGTGCCCGTCCGGCCTTAGCGGCGTGCGCACTTGCTACCTCAACACCACTCATGTCCTGGGACATAGTGGCCGCCATGCTCGACACGGGAGCCTTCTCCGTTAGAGGGGATAGTCTCCAGGCCGAAGGCGGAGAACCGGGATCCTGAGGAGGCTGGGGCATCATAAAGAGTTCTATCTCGGCAGCAAAGGTGCTTTCAAAGTCTGTCCACCAACAAGTTAGTATCAGGCGAGCACGCAAGGAGTTGGGATTACAAAACTTACACCTCTGTAGCTCCTCATGATTCCTCGACAAGGCATCGATAGAACTCTTCGAGAAGGTAGCCAAGCACTTCCGAAGCACAAATGCATGATCCACCAAAGCCATCTTGATCGCGTTGTCTTCAGGCTCCAACTCCATCACCTCATCCTCCATGTCAGACACTGGAACAAACGCCCGATATCGCACGATGCTGTTCTCCGCGACAGGATTGACCGACGACGCCACCGTCTCAAAGAGGATTCGGGCGCTCTCGAGGTCGCCCTCACTAACGCGCTTCTCCAACGTGCTCATCTCCTGCGTCTTACGCGTGATGCGTTCAAGCGCCGTCTCCCGCGCGCTCAGCTTAATCTCGTGCGTGCCAACAATTTCGCTTCGTCGAAGGATGGTGGGGAAAGGCTCGGCCGTAGTGTATACGAGCTTCTCGGCGTAATGCTCGGTAATGGGCCCGCTGGTACTACGCTTAGTGGAGACGGAGAAAGTTTGGGGGTGGGCGGATAGAAGATAATCGCGAATGGGATGGGGGACTCTAGCTCTCTGGAAGACGTGGTGGGCGGTATTACGATGAGGGGTGATCGAGGAGATGACCAAGTACTGGCCTTCGACCTCGTCAACATCGCCGTTCGTCACAATTTGGGCAGATGGGTACAGCTCCTGCATCCTATCCGTGAACGCGGAGGTCCTCTCGGCGGGGCCTCCTTCGTAGACGAATTCTTTGTCGCGGAGACTGGTGGGGAACCCAAGACCCTTGTACACAACCTTGTAATACTTGGGCACCAGCTTGTCGCTCTTAACAATTGTCTCGTAAATCTTGGCAATCGCGCGCTCGGTCCTGGCAAGCTTGGCGAAGTCGAACACGTTAGTTTCGTACTGGACTTGAAGCTCTCGATAGGCCTCGAGTGCGCTGGTCCAGGCTTCGCCATCCTCAAAGTGTTTGATCATATCGAAGTAGATGCGCTCCTTCCGCTCAAAGTGAGACTGCAGCGGGAAGTCAGGGTCGTAGAGAGGTGCTGCCTGCTTAATAGGGTCCCATTCGTAAAGATCCGCGTGCAACCTCAAGGCCAGACCCGCCTCCGCGTGATTCCTTGCCTCTGCTTGCAGGGCAGCAAGTTGATGCACGTAGCGCACGAAGATCTCCTCTTTTCGCATATCTCGCAGGAATTCCATAAGTCTGAGACGGTTGATAAGGTGCGTAGCCTCGTTTGTGCCGTCTCCGCTACGGACGGCGACGAGGAGATCGAGGAACTGGTCAACTGTGGACATCAAGTCCTTTACGGCCTTGAGCAGATCATCTTCAGGGTTCTCGGCGAGCGGTTCGAAGCGGTCCAAAAGCTCTTGGACAAAGAGTTTCTGCAAAATGCTCTCGGTCATGGCCTTCGTCTTGAAGAACTGGTCAAGACAGTCGATTATCCCCGTCTGGATAGCGGACAAATCCTCACTAATGGTCCATTCACTAACCATCATCGTCTGCAACACCTCAACCGCCATCTTGCGTAAACCGCCGTGGACACTCAGGCAAAGCTCAACGATTGGACCGACGAGAGAGGGTACGTATTGTACTTGGTATCCACCCATCTTTCCAAAGGGGAAGTACTCCCTCTCGTCGGCGCTCGTCTCCCACCCGATGGCGCTCCAGGTTCGGCGCAAGAGTTCGGCACCATGCTCACGCACGTCCCCAGCGATCTTCCAAACGGCCCTGCGTTTCTGCTCGGGGAACGTTTCTAGTGCAAGGGAGGAGCTGCCAACGAGCTTCAGCAGGGTTGAGAAGAACAGCTTCCAGAGCTCCGTGTTGAAATTTTCAGCCTCCTCCGGATCCGGTAAGAACGATTCGAGCATGATACCCGCGAGGTACTGAAGGGTCCGCATAGTGGACTTGTGGTGGTAGATGTGGATGCTCAACCACTCGGGTGGGAAGGCTTCGCCTGACAGGATGCTCTTATGGACACGGAGCGTCTGCTCCATGAGGCTAGTAAGATCGCCATCCGCCAACTCCAGCTGCATCCCACCAGAGGGTGAAGTGGACAGTGCAGACAAGACGGCCGACAATTCGATAAGCGCTTCATCGAATGATACGGGTTCGGGCAGGATCTTGTTGACGAATGGGTACGAGGTTGGGAATAGGAGAGACAAGCGCGTCTTCGGTGTCCGTGGGGTGGCCTGAATCACGAGGTACGACTCGATAATCTTCGGGATGTAATCGGGGATCTCGTTGCCAACATAGTCAATGTGGCTAGCAACGACCGAGCAGCACAGCCTCACTTGGTCGCGCCACTGCTCTGTCACTTCCTCGATATGACCCCAGTGAGGCGCGATCCACCGGACGGTATTAGCACTGAGCGCAGACCGCTGTTCGGGCTGCGAAAAGATCTCGAGCTTGGAGTAGTTGATGATAAGAATTAGCTTGTACAGGACCAGTTTGCCCTTGACACCCGCACATGAGTCCATGAAGTCAATAGCAATATGGAGAATCTCTTCCGTGGTCAAGAGGCCCGCCAGCTCTGGTAACCATGTATGGAAGTGTTGCACAGCAAGTGTCTGACTACCAATTAGAGCCGGGGCGGGGTTTCGCATCATGGCATCGAGGGCCTTGAAGATAGTTCTGAGATTCCTGGTAAAGCTTGGGGTGGTAGCTGTAATGCCCAGATGAGCTTCCTTCGCCTTTTGCTGACCACGGGCATGGGTAATGAATTTGAGAACGTGCCTGACGACCTTGAACGTCGCCCGCAGTTTCCGGGATGTCTCAGGTTCAGTGGGCTTTTCAAGCAGCCTCGTGAACGACTGGACAAGGCACGGTGTCGCGAAGGGGTAGTTGAATCTCGTTTCCGCGTAATGATCGACAAGAGGCCCTAGATTGAATCGCCTGTCGTGCACAATGCCTAGGACCCTGACGAGGGCGGTAAACACGAGATCCTCGTACTCGCCATTTCCGGAGTACTCGACTAGAACAGCAAATAAGGCATCGAGCACATCGTTGAGGAGCTTGACAATCTCAATTTCCGGCACGAAGATGAGCTGCTTAAGGATGGCGGGGATCTCGTCCCTCGACTCCTTCCACTTGAGCAGACCCAGGACGACTCTATCTTGAGAAAACCGGGTGCTGCAGAGGTAGGTCTCGACGCGGAGCGTGGCGACCGGGCCTGTAACTTCGGCCTGCTCGTCCTTGCCTCGGGCACTCCAAGGCAGAGAGAGATAGCCCCCCTTCCCTGAGGGGCCAGGCCTGGGCGTGGAGGTGTGTTCGTCTACCTTGTACAGTAGGCAAGGGTGAGGACCATCCCTCCGGAAAGCACGCTTGTCCCAGAGCGGAATGTGTGCCACTGCGAACGGCGTATTCGGGACGTCAGACAGAAACATAACCACGTGCGCATCGGGAACATCGTTCGGCTGAATTACTAGACGAATTGTCTGCTTCCATGCTTCTCCTCGTTCAACGGCAACGGACTTCCAGGTTGTCAAGCCCTCTGTGTTTGACGAAGGGAATATGCAGTTTTCGATTCGCTCTCCGGACGACCGTCGTACTGAGAGGATTACCTGTAGGTTATTGCCTTGCATGGAGCTTGAAATTGCAGAAGGGCTGCCGCCGAATCTTGACAACAAGTTCTGTCTCGCAAGGGAAGCACCATCGATCGTCAGGTAAATGTCGGATCGAGGTTTTGTCGGCGCTCCCGAGAAGCCCATTTTGTTTGTCTTGCGTACCCCGGCAAGCAGAGTTGGAGTGGATTTGATCAGCGTGTCCGCGTCAGGGTGGTTGAAGCCCTTCAAAATTAGCTGAATGCGCTCGGCGCGAACGGATTTCTCGTACTGGCCAGGCTTGCTGTCCATGAGCTCCCGAACAAGCGAATCCCAATCTTCGCCGTTTTCTGGCTTGTCTTGGCTAGGGCGACGCGCGGCCGCGGGGGATAAGATGCTGACAACTTGCTCGACCTCCTCGTCGTACTTCATAATGGCATTAAGGCGCAGAATACCGATTCCGATAGTCCGGGTAGCGCTAAAGGATGAGGCCGGAACATTGCCATCAACAGATTTTTGGGCCTTGGAACCTGCTGTGCTCGGTGGGAAGCTGCCATCTCGGCTCTCCATGCCGGTCGTTGGTGGCCGTCGCTCGGGTTGCTCAGAAACAGTCTCCATCCTGGCGGTATTCTGACCCCTAGAGAACGCCGACCTGGACCCCTTATTCCACATGAGGCTACGCCTCGAGGACTGCTTGTTCGAAGACGAGACTGGCGGCCTTGAAGAATCCTTTGAAAACGGTGTCTGGATGCCGGGTCCAGAGCGCGATCCAGGATGAGCGGCGATGATGGGCTGTTTGGCGCGCACCTTGACCACGAGGAAGAGATCTGATTCGGCAGAGGGTACGTCGCCGATATCCTGTGCAGAGAGATCGGCGAAGAGCGTTTTCATCTGCGCATGGTTAGAGTTCGCCCCTATGAAGCCTCCCGAAGGGACCTTGACGGAAAAGGTCTCCGAAAGCGTCGAAACAGCACCGCCTAATGGCTTTCCAACAAGGTACAGCTCGAGGGTGGTCTCGTCGGCGGAGGCACCGGCGAATCCCTTGACATCAACCATAAGATGGTGCAATGCAGTTAGTTCGACGATGGGCTGCGGAGGTTCGTCAAGCAGACTCATCATTGTCTGCAGCTTGGTAATTTCCACAACGGAGTCGTCGCCTGTCAGCACCCGTCCACGCCGGGATGGGTCTCGCACGATAACTTCTCCACCACAGAGTTTGTTGACCTTGACGAGGTCCCAGACGGTTTTTTCGCGTAAGCGCTCGTACTCGTGTGCAGTCAAAACATTGTGAAGAAACTGTTGCCGGGCAAAGTACAGGGAGTTTATTAGGTGGGACAGCTTGTCGAGCTTGGAATACTGACGGGTCAGAAGAAGTTCGTGGAGGTTAGTTGAGTGCCATTCGCGCAGGCAAGATGCGATCTCATCGATTAGAGGCTCATGGGCGGAAGTCGGGTTTTCGTCGCCAACTTTCAACATGGGCACGGGAGCAGGCGGTGGAGGCTCGTTGGGGTCCCGATGGACAGGTATGGACAAAGAGGCCCCCGGCGTACTATTTGGTAGATTCCGTTGAGATAAGAAGCTTAGCCTAGGTGCGCCAGACCTAGCGTCAAACGAGTTTTGCCTGTCGACACCCTTCCGCCTTCTGCGATCGGCATTGGGAGCGAGCCCGCTCTTTGCAGAATCGCTTCCGCCGTTCACAGCGACCCTCGAGGTATCGCCTTCACTCCTGTCATCGTCCTCGTCGCCTTCGTCCGGCTCGCCAAGCATCTCTCTCACCTCAACACAACTTCGGGGAAAGATGCCGCTGAAAACTCTCGCTTCGAGGGTCTGGCCCTTCACCGAAGTGAGACCGGCAAGCAGGCTTGGAGGCGCAACCAGATAGCCGCGCAGCCAGTTGCCGTCTGACGTTTCTTCAATAATATACAGCTCATCTCCGATTTCAAGGGGTAGGTCGGCCGGAGTGACGGCAGTAAAGGGATAGGTCGCGACGGCAAAGGCGATACGGGGTAGCGGTTGCCACGGCATTTGTCTGGTGGGCTCACTCGAGGTGAGAGCTCGTCCTTGCCAATTCGGATGAGCTGATGTAGGTACGACACAAAATCGGATGAACTCGGCAATACGGGTTTGCTCTCTAGTGCAGTGACTCTACGATCTCCTAACGACAGAAGGCCGAGGACTGGAGTAAAGGAGGTGATGAAGCCCTCCCTCGCAGACCTAGCGGACAGTGGTGTTTTGGTCGCGAGCTAGGACCGAACAATTCATGTGGCCCAATAGGACATTGGTCGGATTCCGGATCGGTCAGATATCGACTGCCCGTCGTAGAGGATATCGATAGTCGGCGATCGAAAGGGGGTGGGTATTTCGAGGATCGAATGAAAGACGTTTCGAATTTTCGAGGCGGTGATGGCTTGAGAGGAATGCAGTGTGGACAGGTACTGCGGCAGTGGCACCAGATTCTGAGATTCGAAGGGTAGAATACGACGTAAGAGATGGAATTAACAAAATACTGGAACTTGATTATAGAAGGAGAGAATAGTCTAGAATGAATGATGAATTAGCATAATCGTAGGAGGAAGACGAGAGAAGGTCGAGGATTGAAAGAGCTCGCTTCCACTTCGCGACAATGAATTGAGGAGGCAGTTCTTTCCTCACTTTTTTTTTTCCTGGCTGTTGCCAAATGTTGGCTCGCCCTTGCTTTTCGTCTGTTTATCGCTCCTTCTCCTTTTTTGGGTGGCCAGTGGAAACAAGCGGGAAGGAACCAGGGAGAGGGGTCATGTCGCTGGATTAGGGAGGTGGGCTGGCTTTAGCGGGTGACTTGGGCGGGCGGGTGGCGGAAGTAGAGTACAAATGTCCCTTGATTGGGGACGGGCTGGACACCTACAGCAGCTGCAGCAGCACTATTCGCGGCAGAGGGCTGGTGGAGGGCTCGGTGCTCACAAGCCCATCACAGAATGGCATCAACTATGAAGGACAGGAAGACAGCGCTCAATCAGCGTTTGCTCAAGGTCCGTCGGGTACTATTTGATCCTATCGGAAAGCCTGTGTACACTACACCACCTCTTGTACCATCCGATATGCACGAATTAGGGAGAATACCAGACCTCCAATTGTATGATCCGGGTGGTCCAACGTCTCGCGGACTCGAACTAACAAAGGCAGCTAAAAAGGCATGCTTTCTGCAAGCCACGAAGCTAATTTCGATGCAGTCCGTTTGTCCAGGAACACAGGCACCGATGAGTTCAATGTTCATTCAATCAATGTTCAATGTTGGAATCGGCAACTCCACACCAGTGCAACCTGCAAAGCATGCAAGCTCTTGGAGGGGGAACATGGAAGTCGGACGTTGATCCATCAATCAGAGAGCGTCGAACGTTCGCTGTCATTGGCAAATGTCACGTCAAAAATCAAAAGCCAGGATTGTTCTAGTCTCTATGTCTGTCCTAATTGATGTCTTGTTTCAACGTGTCATCGTTTCATCTTGATCGTTATTTTAAGTCCCGAGACACGTTCTCCATCCAAGAAGATTCAACTCATGAGAATGGTCACCAGGAACATCACACTACTTCGTCCTTCGCCAACATCCCAAAGAAATCGGGTCTCTATTATGAATCATCATGAATCCCGGCTCAGAGTTCCGGTGGTTTTGCAGAGAATCTCAAACCAAAGCTCACTAAGAGCAGGGGTCTCTCACTAATTCTGTCCGGCACCCATCTCGCCTGTTGCTTCGTACACTAGGAAGTACGAAGTACGAAGTACATCAATTGTACACTTGGTTAGACTTGGTTCTCCAGATGAAGGTTGGAGAGGTGAGAACCACGGTCGCATCTCATATCTCATATCACCTTCTCCGCTAATAAACCCTGCCCCGTCTATAAAATGTCTTCTGTTCCTCTCGTCCAGCGAACCAGCGCTCAGACCCCTGAAGAATGCAGCCCACACTCCAACGCATCACCACATCACCGCACGGATCCCTCGCGTCAATATGAAAAAGCGTAGCATCATGCACAAGTCGACGGCGACGAACTGGAACTGTGCGCACAGTCGATTCCCTTCTGCTGCAAGCCACACCCTTTTTGATCAAGCATCCCTTTTCCTCATCGATGCTCGATCACGGTAATGTCATGGAAGTACTTCGTAAATCCTTTCCATCCTCGACGAGGCTGAGAGGGGATTTAGACGCGGTTGGGTGTTATGTACTCTTCAATGTTTCATCAAAAAGAGCAGATTGATTGTCGACCTTGCCGCTCTAGGTGCCTCGGTAGTGGCTGGCAAACGCGGACTGTCAATTGGGAAGGGGCTCGAATCGATTCCGTAGGCTGTTGGAGCAATATCATGCCGTCCCCAACTCGCGCGTGGCTGGGAATCACGGCACACGACTTATTAGGCGGCATTATCATACGCAAGACTTTTTTGAAGCAAACACTTTAGCAGTGGTCGTGCTCGTTTGCCGCAGGATATTCTTTTCTCATCAGCACTGCACTGGGTAAGTTGCATTACTTCGATGAGGCTGTTTCCTTTTCCTCCACCCACCAGATGCCCGATGCCCAATCGGTCGATATTCGCGCAAAAACGAGCCACCATGCCGATCACCAAACATTCTCCACTATACAGGTGCCCCAACGAGGCATTACACCAAAAGGTATAACAAGTCAATGGTATCTTCAACAAACTTGGGTTTGATTGATTCACTACGAAGTATATTATGTACTATACACCAGAGAATGAGAATTACCCTCTTCTGAAGTATGACAACGACTCTTCCTTCATCCGTCTCTTCGGCAGCTCATGCGCATTTTAAACATTGTGCCACAGATCAAGGCTAGAATGCCGGACCAGGTCCAGGGAGAGAAGACCAACAAGCGCCTGGGGGGAACCCTGAAATGCGTATTCTGAGCTAGCTCCTGAGGGATGAAAAGCCCATTTTCCCCCCCTTTCGTGCGACGCAGAAGAAACCGCGATTTTCAACGGAGTCCCAGCCTAGCACGCGAAGCTTGTCGAATATCCAGCCACTCCCATTATTACTTTCCTTTGCCACACCAACGACTTGATCGCCAGCGTTAAGTAGTCTAAGTACTTCGTACACAAAGTCCGTTGCGAGGTGTTAAACGAAAGGACCTGACCAGCTGGCATGACAACTACTGTGACAACTGGCAAACAGCTGACAGAGCTGCCCAAGAAGTGGTAATAGAGTCACTTCCTCCCACTTGCAGATAGAGAGAATCCACTTCTACGATCTTAACAACTAGCTACATGCTTTATAAATTTATGACTTCTAACTGCAGTTAGAACAAACGGCGCGACTTCTGGCCATGGCAAGACTCCCATATGAACAACCGTCGTAACAGGGGGTCAGGCACCGAATCTACAACCGAGACGCGTGGATCCCCAAACGCGACATGACCAAGCCCACTCGCTGAATGATATGATGGTGATCGGGGAAAGCTTGGCCGCTCAAGCTGGCCTCGCGATCTCGAAGGCTATCGCCAACATGAGACATGATAGTCACGATTCTCCGCAATCTACATGCAACCTCTCACTCAACTGGGGAACAAGCAGACATTAATTGTGACATCATGCGATGAGCCCAACAAAGCCGATGTCGTGGTGGGAAGCACTGTTCCGCTGAAGGTGCCCAAATGTCGATCCACTCTTCCTCGGGACTCATTGTTCATTGCTCTTGGCTATACAGTTGAGGCTTGAGCTTTCGGACATGGGGAATCAGCGTCTACAAATATAAGCCCCGGACTAAGTTGGAGAGATCCGTCAGGCCAAGAAGGCATTGTTGAACGCCAGCGACAAATGCCGTTCTAGCTATCCTTGGATACAGAATTTCGTCCTCTCGGAGACATGCAAGTATCCGCCTCTCAGTCTGAACTCATCGGTGTTGGTGGGGGGAAAACAGATTACACTGGCACGGAAAGTAATATGGGAGTGGCTGGATATTCGATGAGCTTCACCTGCCAGACTAGGACTCCGTTGAAAATCGCGGTATCTTGTGCGTCATACGAAAGGGAATATCATACGCTTGGCAATTGCAGTCTGCCTAGCAGAGCCGCTAGTTCCTATCATTTTCGAATCACCCAACTTCATCGATCTCAAGAATCGGGTCGGCAATCGTGAATACATACTCTCGTGTGGATTGGAAAGAGAAAAAAAGAAAGGGAAACGAGAAGGGCAAAAAAATACATACAACACCAGGGATTCGCTGGTCGTCACCGACCCAACTACTAGTCTGGCGCTTCGCAGCTTGTGTACAGGGGAGCGGACGGGACCCTCAATGTTCTGCGAGCTATGGTCGTATGTACTAGATCCGCACTCTTTGCTCCCTGTATAAAGGTATGGCCATGGTACCGATGATGCCCTTATCGTCACCAAGATCCTCGAAGAACCTGATAGCCCATGTTGTCTTGTTGGTGTATCTACCCTCACCTCTTATGGCGCCACTCGACTACGCCGGAATTTAGCTTAAAGTCTCCTCCTAACTGTGGCCTATGCTCCTAACTGTTCCGCCTGAGTTCTTAGGGCTGGGAAATATGTGCTCCAACAGAGCTCGTCGATAAAGCAGCACGTCGCCGTCTAAAACCATTTATACGAGTACTGTGTCTTGGAACCCTGGCCTTATCCCAGCTTATCTCTTTCACATACTTATAACCGCTTCAGCGGCAAAGATATGGACTTCTATTTTGTTCTCGTACTTACAATGGATATCCCTATAGTCTGCGAGTCTTCTAATATCACCAGAAGTCCAGGAGGTCTACCCTACCCCAAGCTTGATGTCTTCTTCCAGAGCTGGTCGGACACACGGAATCTCGTCTAGCTCTGCGATATTGTTGATGGGACCAATCGACTAGATCAATGGGGAGAAGAGAATCTCGAACTTGACGGATTCAACCATGTAGAGTGGGCGAAAGATGTGAACCTCCTGAATTTTCCAATGGGAAGTTCGCGGCCTGGGGCCCCTTTGAGCCGAGTGATATTTTTGTCACCCAATACCACAATGTGGATAAGCCGGATCTGTGGGATAATACTTTCCAACAAGTCCCAAGTTCCAGCTCCTTTAAATCCTTTGGCGAAACGTCGCCAAAGTACTTAATCCCCTGTGGTTGAGTACTGCGCACTGCCACTTGCTATCTCTAGGCCCGTCGTAAAACTCGTCTTGAGGCCCGGTTTGCTGGAAGTACCTTGAAGCGTCTTACAACAGGCCGAGGCTTCGGTGACCAGGTAATCAAAGTCGACCTGGGTTCAACATTGAATCAAGTCAAGGTACTACCGGCACAGCCACGATGCGCATGTTGCGAGCTTAGGTATTGCAGGTTGAGACCAGAGGCTAAGTGTAGAACTCAAGGCTGATCCTTGAGCGCCGACGGGAGCAGCTTCATGTTATCCTCATGTTTGACTTGGAAGGCGCTCTGTTGTATACCCAGCTTTGGTTTGTCTACTTCAATTCCGGACCATACGACTGTCTACGCCGAATTCGAATTATCAATAATACGTCGATGTCCTGGACGCCAACTGTCAACGATATCACGAACAAATCTGTGACTTCTTGTCATCTAACGCTATACTTATACAGCCAAAACGTTTCTCATCATCTCATACCTAGTTCACTTAACCTAAAGAAAGAAAGAAAAGAAACGAAAAGAAACATACAAACTCCCAGCCATGGTATCGTATCATCAACACACCAGAAAGACAAAACATGCTCCACGACTACCACCTGGGCCATACCCCAAAATAAACACATATAAACGACGCACAATCAATATTTTTTTCCCCATACCATGCGAGTAAAGTCTTTTGTACACTTGAACAAATATAGACTTGAAACCAGAAACTCGAAAGAAACAAAACGAGGACATACTCTCAAAGCGACAACAGGATATCATTACTATGTATAGTGAAGAGAAAGTGGGGTGAGGATAGAAAGAAGGAAAAAAAAGAAGAAAAAAAATCATAAGGCAATAATATATCCCCTCCCCTTTTACACGCCAGTAAAAGGCCACGTTTCCGGCACGTTCAAGTTGAAGAAATCACCAAGGAACTGCTCCGGGAAGGGCTGGAAATCAAAATTAGTAGGAAACGATTGCATCTAGTACGCGGTTAGTAGTCTGCTCACGATCTGTTTCAGTCGGAAAGGGGGAGGGGGAGAGGCCTACCGGAAAATCTTGTGTCATCATCATTCCGGGAGTCGAAGGCCCGACAAGACCAGCCCGCGAAGCCATAGATGTTGGCGTTTGGAAGGTCATAACCGGTGGCTAGATATTCGAATTAGCGAAAGGTCCCTCAAATCACTCCCACGGGGAAGCCGGGGCGGGCTCTTCATGCTCGAGAGTAATAGAGAGGAAATCCTTACACTAGGACCCATTGACCCAGAACTTATGGATCGGTCAAGCTGATCATCAGGAGAATGCAACTGTCGAACTTGACTGAGCCGATCTTGCAAATTCTTCAGCTTTTCGATGGCGGATGCCTTGGCATCAGCAGCCGACTTGAGGTTGAGATGTGCCTGCAAAAGCCCGAGGGCTCCGTAGAGGAACACGAAACCCCAAGGTTCGTAGTTACCGGACCTTAGCAAACGGTCTTCTTTCATTGCGATGCACTTCTCAATCAGCTCAACGGTATGTCGGGCGTTAATCATAATCATGTTCGTTGATCCTATTTGGTATTTAGTTTCCCGTGTTAGTTCAAAAATTTGCGCGCCACCTTTTCAGTTAAACTCCAACGTGCTCGCGGATTGGAATATAATTAGCATACCTTGTGGTTGGAGCATGGTAACGCTGCACAGCTTGGTTGCAGTAGTAAGCGTATCCTCCCGCAAAAAGTTCAACGCCTGAATCCCCTGCTCATAAAGCTTATCGTGAAGCAGGACGATATCCCGCGCGGCATTGTAAGACACGTTCTCCGAGTACTGGTATCTCGTGCCATCGCTCCCCGGCTTCACATACTGCTGGTGCATAGGCAGGATATACTGTCTCAGCTGGATATGCAGCAAGGTGTACGCGAGTATCGGCTTCTTCGAGCTGTGCGTCCCGCCGGAATTCTGATCCCACGACGGGAGCGCGTCGATCTCTCGCATTAGATCGTTAGTGTATCGGACAATGTCGTCGTAGTCGGAATGGCCGGGAGGGCCGTAGAGAAAGCGGCTCAGCTCAAGTCGCAGAGGAAGGCTCTGCCGAGAGATGTGCTGGTAGGACGAAAAGGTATATTCATCCGGAGGGCGGGACGGGGGAATCTCGGCCGACTCCTCGTTAAACTCGTTATCATCGAGGTTCGCGGGCGCCGCGACATCGTAGTGGATCTGGCTCGTCAAAGTCGGCAAACCAAAGTCAAACGAGGCCTGCATATCGAGCTCCTGCACCGTCGCCCAGATGCGGCGTCTCATCTCTTGATTGTAGGCCGACATTTTTCCAGCCATGTGCCGCGTATCGCGGTGGAGACCGAGCGAGATGCCATCCTGGATAAGCGCTCCGGCTCCGGTCCAGAACCTCTTCTTCTTAATCGTGTTCACCCGCTTCCCTAGGTAGAGGAGACACGCTATTTGGTAGTGGATCAGTTTGCGATGCTTCTGGCTCTGACGGGCCAGCCAGTCGTCGACGGCTGTCACCCACTTCACAGCCGAGCTATGGTTATCAGACATCATGCCGATGAACTTGATGGTCGGGTGCGAGTAGAGACAGCACGATATCGACATGATGGACAGCACCAGTGCCGTGAAGGCGGCGCGCCTCGCGCCAGGTGGTCGACTCTCCGGAGGATCCCAGAACTTGGCGTAGTCCCTGCGGAACGTTGGGATGTGAATAATTCGGTGCAGCTGTTCAAAGATGTCGAGGTAGACGGTGACGAGCGCATCGGATTCTTCCTTGGTGGGCAAAAGGGACTCTAGCAAGAGGTCCGGCTCGAGGGCAAGCTTCTCCCGTACTTCAGTTCGCATCTTCCTGTCCTTGCCCTTGCGATCATGAAGCTTCACCGACCTCAGCAGCTCATCGGCCGTTTCCTTCATGAAGGGCGACAAGCCCGTCAGCTCCGCCATGGCCATCGCAGCGCTGTGCGGGCCCAAAAATCGCGTCCGGAACTCCTTGAACCTCACGAACCGAAGCTCGCCCTTCTCAGCGCCAAAGGGCAGATTCTGGGCGCTGTTGCGGGCCTCCTCGGCCGCTCCCTCTTGATCGCCGGCCTGCGTAGACGGCGACGTCGTGGCTACAGGGGTGCTGCCGTCCAGGGATCCTCTGTGCCGAGACATCTCCTTCTTCAGCTGCACAATTTCGTGCTCCAGCTTTCGAATCCTCTCATGATCCCTCTCGCGAATGGAAGACTGAGTGGTGTCCAGACGTCGAAAGTCTGGGGGCAGAGAATTATAATCCGACGCGGCATTGATAACTTTGCCGGATCTCGTCTCGTACTGGCACCGACCCGGCGTCTCGCTCCTAATACATCGATCGCATGGCAGCGCTCGATTGCAAGACAACTTCCGGCGCCTGCATTCGAGGCAGCTCAACCTAACGCGCTGCCGCTTCCTCGAAGGCTTTGCTGGGTCGTTGTCACCATCGCCGGCCCTATCCCCGTCGTGGTCGCCGCCGCCGGCCCCGTCCTCGTCCATACCCATCATCGTTACCGTCTTGGAAGAAGCGTCCGGGCTGCCAGGCGTCTCCTGGGTTTTTATAGCGGGACTCATGATTTAAATTAATTCAAAACCAGGAGTAAGAAAGCAAGACGCGAGAAGAGGGAGAAACAATAAATTAAAAAGAAAAATCACACGTCAAAGCTGGTTCGTCAGAGCCAGCTCTGCTCATGGGTTGGGTTGACAGACAAGGCTGAGAGATGATGGTGGACTGTCAGCAACCTCTTTGGCTCCTTCCGCCGTCCGTAGCCGAAGGCCGAAGACCGACTGAGCCCCTCGGTCGTCGAATCAATAGAGCAGAATCGAAAAGGTCCCGTCCCTGTCCCTCGGGGATCGGAGCACGTCAGAAGGGATCGGGGGAGGGAAAAACGATCAAAAAGGGCCGGAGAGGAGCCAAGAATGTAATTGCCGGGTTTGTTTTTTTCACTTCCCCCCTCAAAAAAAAAGCGTTCCTTCAGAAAAATTGTCAAGGCGGGAGGGATTTTCCTGCTTAATTGCCGGGTGGTATGTTGCGGCCGCGCTTGAATTTTTCGAGTCTCGCCACCGGCGTCGTTCCCTACGCCTCGTTGACAAGTGAGAGGGAATGATCTAGGCTGAGAACCCCATTGAGAATCAAGAGGGTGCATGTGAGTGTGAGTGATGCTGGGTGAAGACTTGGCAGGGTCGCCGTCTCCAGGATAGACTTGGACTTGAGGTTACCCCAACCTGTTCGGTGAGAGTGAGTGAGCCGGACGCTGGGACTTGCCGAGCCCATCAAAGTTCAACGTTGCAAATGAGCAAATGAGCAAATGAGGAGGAGACAAAGCCAAGGAAGGAATGGTGTGATTGACGGGTGTTGCCAGTTGGAGGAAGAACGCTTGGACAATTGAGACAACCGTGTTGAGACCGTTTGCGAGGTACAGTATCACTTAGTTAGCCTCTCTGCTGTTAGCCTTGCTAGTGTGCTTGTCGTTGGGGTTGGCCCACTGAGGAATTCAAGAATGATCAATTGCAATCAAGGATACCAGATATAGACCGGCTTGACCCCGGAGATCGAGGTGGTGATGGTGAACAGGGGGAGACGGCGGAAGACTTGGATGCCGTTCAGGAAAACGATGGCAAGATTGAGGAGGGAGAACTGTCCACGGAACACATTTTAGGCGGACGAGTGGATAAGTTCTCGGAAACCGAGGTAATCTGTTACACTAGTCCGATGCTATGCGATCACCTCTTTGAGGATCACCAACAGAATATGAATACATCGACAGCATTGATAGTTACAAAGTACATCCTCACCAGACGCTTAAAGTCCTAGTCCAGGGGCTCAGGTCTCCATCTCGAAACTCTAAAATACGTGCGTGCTGTAGGCTAGTCGTTTATGTGCTGCGCTGTTCGCTGTTAATAGTAAACTTTATTTGACTGGTATCAATTGACATCTACCTCGGCACTCCATGTTCAAAATGCATCGAACATTGAAGGCTCAGGCATAGCCCCCGAATATGAATATTTCTATAAACCCCATGGCGCCTCATTAGACTTGTGTGTGTGTAGTACAGTAGTACAGGCTTTCTGGACGGCTTCAACATAAGGCATCCGTTGGAATGTTTGGTATCAGTTTGAGTCCTTTCTAAGATAGGTACCGATTTCATAACCATCAATGAAAACATAAAACATCTCTCGCAAGCGTTCAAATTAACCCACAATAGTTGCTACAAGGAACGAGGACGTGTTTGTCTGCATGCCACCAGACTACGTGGCGTTGGTTGGGAGCGGGTGGTCGATATGCCGGATTCGACTGATGATGTGCAGAGCGCTTGGCTGCACTGGATGAGACAGACTTAGACAAATTGTCGCTTGAGATCGGTCCACCTGCGAGTAAGTGCTTCGTGCTGAGAGTTTATCTGCATACACACAAACATTAGCCAAAAATCCATGGTAGACATCGTCCCGAATGGCGGTTTTCGCCAATGAGATGCTCAGGGGGCAAGCGAAAGGGACAAAAGCAACGTACCTCGGCATATTGCATCTTAGTCTGCACAAGCTGCTCCTCAAGGTTGGTCAATTCCTGTTCGAGCCGCTGGTTCTCGTCGTGGACCTTTTGGTTCCTCTTCATCAAGTCGTCCCTCTCCAGCTGCCACGCTTGCTCAATCTCCTCCGGTTGCTTTTCAATAACAACGCGGAGCTCCCTAACCTGCCCCTTGAGGCTCTCGTTTTCATCCTTGAGCTCCTCGTTTTCGACCTTGGTATGGACCAATTCGGTGGCCATAGCCGTCTGCTCGGTGTCGGCGGCCTCGAGGCGCTCCTCGAGCTTCCGCAACTTGATGGCAAGGCTTGCGCTCGTCGTCCTTAGGTTGTCAAGCTCCGCCTCCCGCTCCTTTTCTGCTTTGGTCTTTTCCTCCCACTCAACGGTGTAGCTCTTTAACAGTTCCGGCGTTAGCTTGACCTCGCACGCGTCCCGCACGAGCTGGTCAGCCCTGTACACTTCCTTGTCCAGGTTCGAGCTGGAGCTGCCAAAGAAGCCATTCTCAAGAATGCTACCCGCACTCGGGTCCTTATCTATATACACATCAAACAGTTTGTCTTTGAGGAAGGTTGTGAGCTGCTGCATATCCGAGATCGCAAGCAAGGCTGTCGCATTCTTTCGCATTAGGACAACGCCGAACCGTAAAATGGCAGAAAGGCCTTCGGACAAGATCAAATCGTAAATTCGAAGAACTAGTTGCAATGGGAAGCGGTAGGCGAATAACGTAAGGAACCATTGCGTGGCATAGAGATGGGGGGAGATGTTTCGGCGGCGGAGGTGGCAGTATAGAGCGGGTTCGAGATCTTCAAGTAAGCGTTCGAATTGGTATAGGCGAAGGTGGAGTCCGGGCATATCCTGGATGAAGAGGTCCCTTAGGTTATAGTGGTTCATCAGCCGCACTAGGAGGGTAAATGCTTCTTCTTCGGGCATCTGCATGGCGGATACTTTTCATTAGTTACGAACAAATTAAAACGGGTATACACCTCCACCCGGGGGAAAAAAAGGTGACTCTGTCGGGCATCTCAAGCCTACTTACGTTGAAGAGGATAGGCATGACTAGGAAGTTCATGCCTTGCGCGTACCCCACACCCTCGTCAAAGAGAGCATATGCCTTGCAGACTCCAAAGAGGCCCTCTTGAAGCCCAGCTGCGGCGGCGTACTTGGAATAGCTTGTCCTCGCGCCCAAATCTCGGCGGATAGTCTTTTCCAGCTTCTGAAGCATTGCGGCATCTTCCTTTTCCTTCTTCTTCCTCTCTGCCTCGGTGAGGTACTTTTCGCTGGGGGTTCGTGGAGAGGGGGTTCCGTTGGCTCCAGTGTGGTCCGAGTGGACGGAGGACGCCGACGAAGCAATAGCGTCATTCTGTACCGCGAGAGAGCCGTTCGTCGTCGCGCTCACGGAGGTACCATTGCTGTTTCGGTCCTTGTGTTTCTCATTGCCGCGAATGACGAGCTCCTTGTAGACCTGCTCGAGCTCTTCATTCTTGCTCTGCGCTAGCACCTGCCACACGACCCCACGGATGGCACTGGGAATGCCGGTAGCGATAGCTCTGTTGAGTTCGTCTGCGCTAGACCTCGCCACGGCCGCCGGGCCTTCGTAAACGACGGATTGCCAGAGATCCCAGTCGACGTCTGCTTCCGTAATTGCTGAGGGACCGGCGGAGACGCCCGATGCAGTGCCAGGCGCAAGGTTCTTGCCTCCGTCTGCCGACTCGTTGCTCTTCACGCTAGCAGGCTTATGGCTGGCGGGGGCGACCGGGACGCCACCAGCCTTATCGTCATCACCAGTGAGCACTGTAACGCCGGCCTCTTCTCTCATTCGCACGAGCTTGAAGCGATCCTTCAAACTATTGACATTCGCCGTACCATTGACGGAGGTCCCCTCCTCGTCCAGCTTGCCTAGCATCATTTCCGGGTTGCTTGTGAGAGTCGCTATGGAGCTAGCTGTATTCCGCCTAGGCGACACTTGAGGAGCAGGAGGAGACGTGTTGCCGTCCTTGTGCGTCGAGTTCCGAGAGAGCCAGGAAAAAGGACTTGTGAGTTTTCGGGTAGGTGGGGCGGGGGCGCTGATATGGCTGGTTACCAGACTGGAAGGCGCTGGCGGCGACGGGATAGGGCTTCGCGATGCCGAATCTGGAGAGGGGGACCAGGGCATAGATGGAAGTGCGTTCGTGATGCTGCTTAGCGAGAGAGTCTTGGACGCCTCCTTGGGAACGCGGCTCTCGGGTACGGTGTGTTCTATTCATGGGACGATCAGTCAATGCACATGGATAATCAATTTATGCACGGGCCCGAGCCTGACGAACCTTGTTTTTGTGGGGGCGTCAAATCGTCGTCAAGATTGACATTCTCTAGGTTGGACGTATCGGACAGGTGGCTGGACTGAAGAGAGTCGCGATGCTTCTCCTGCGTTGACTCGTTCACGGGAGCGGCTGCACTTTCGTCAGCTCGGTCGGGGGATAGAGCCGCCGCAGTGGGCGCAGATTCCCCCTCTGGGGTGCTCTTCGCTTGTGGATCGGGTAGGGACGGCTGCTGCGTGTACGAGGGAGATCGTTTCGTCAATGATCGAGTTGAGGCGGTCTCGAGCACATCCTCGTGGAACTCCTGTACAACGAAAAGAAAACCCCCAATGTCAGCTCGAGATATCCACGGGTAAGCACAGGTAAGCGCGCTAGGGTAAGATTGCATGCAGTAGGCGGTGAGTGATCGCGAGAGGGAAACACAAAAAGGAGACCGATGGTCATAATCATCTCATACCTGCTTCTCAACAGCATCTTCCATGCTCTCGGAAGATGAGTCGTCTCGCCTGGAGACTGGAGAGACGACTTCCTCTGGATGGGACATGGCTGGGTCGGTGATTCTAGGTCGGGGATCCTGCCAGCTAGCTTGAGAGTAGGATAGGAGAATTGTCCTTGTCGTTGGTTGCGTAGAGCTTCCGCGTGATCTTTACCTACTTCGTAGGCTAAACACCAGCCATGGAGGGTGGAAGACAAAAGATGGAAACGGCTGGGTTCAGGATTGCAGTTGTCGGGAGGTCGAGACCCAAGAAAGGAGATGCAGTTGGCAACAACAATGGACGAGGTAAACGAGAGGCGGGGCCTGGGCCTGGAGTTGAAAGGAGTCGAAAATGCAGTGCTCCTTTTTTTTTCCCCTCGACAGGGCAAATCTGTAGGGAAAACGCAAAAGTGTCCAGAGCCAGAGAGAAAGGAGGGGATTAAGAGAGGAATGGATATTGAATGCATCAACCAAATTTATCGCGTGTCAGTCAATCCACATGTCGACCCAGTGGGAGAAAGTGCAAGTAGCGATACTAGTGTGTGTTGAAGGAGCAGGAGCAGGGGCAATGCAGAGAGCGCCAGACGTCTGTCTCTGTCCCAGACACGGTAGCACAGTACATTGATCAATGATCAATCAAGATGTCTACGTATTCGTACTTCGTAGTGTACGAAATAGATGCCGGGCGGCAGAAGTAGTTTAGGATGATGGAGTCAAAGTACTTCAGGAATGGACAGTGTGCTATGAATGTGTGCCTAAACATCAACCAATTGGCGTCAAGAAGTTATGCCTGAGGTACCTGTACCTTCTCCCAACTGATCATTGATGCTTGGAGCTGGTTGTGGAGCAGAGCAAAATGACACCAGCGTCTCAGAGTGGTGGCGCCAATTGTTCCAGCCTCTAGGGCGCCTTCCCGCCTGCAGTAGCCTGCACTCTGTCTCTCGGTAGCGCCAAATCCAGCAGCTGAGGCGATTTTCTCCTTGTCCAAAGGAAAAAGGGGTGAATCAAGGGGGAAGGTGAGGCAAGCAAAAATCGATTCCTTCATAAGACTATGGGTGTGTCGTTACTCACAAAGACGAACAATGACGATGAATTTGCATTTTTTTTGCCTCACAAAGGAATCTAGGTCTGTCGAGAACTGCGTTGATGGCACTCGACTCTGTCCTTGATGGTAAAGATCATTCATCGATGCAACTGATGGTTTCAAACTTCGCCCAGACCGAGAATATCGAGAATATCTAATGGTTTATTGATCTATGTACAACTTGACATTGATCATCGGCATGGCACAGCGGTACCCCTTATCTTGGCTTGACGGCATTTATCGCTCATCATCTGCTTGTTGGACTGAGGTGAACCATCCATCATCAAGTCATTGCCAAGTGGTGCAGCGAGATCTCGAGATCTCGTATTCAATGACCACACCGACAGACTATGGAAACTTTCTTTTCTGCTATACGAAACACTCACGTTTTGCATGAATTTGATCTCGGCGTCTGTCCCTCAGATTCGTCCGTCCGATATGACCCAACATCGTGATGACGCCACCAGAGGGCACCTTCTGGTTACGACCGGATCATACGTAGGTATAGTTTAGATATCCAAGTCTTGGAAATTTGATTTCATTGATCTAGATTTGCTCAATGCCTGGGGTGGAATGCGGGGTTTCTTGCAGCGATGACCGACATTGGAGGGCAGCCCGCGTATCTTCGTGCGCCACGCCCGAACCAGTCCAATGACACCCTACTTCGCAGCAAATGGCGAATCAGATCGCCTTGCAAACGTGGCTTCTTAACCCCTGAAGGAGATCAGGTTGCGCATTGGATCCCCAGTCATCTTCCAAGCATGTAAAGATTTCGGGTAGAATTCCGGCTAGTGATGATCCCGCCTCTATAAAGACTGGCTAGAGAAGCCCTTAAGTCCCAGAACCATCGCTATATTCTCACCAAAAATGCGACAGAGGTAACCCCTGTGCAACTCGGCCTCCTAGTAACGTCCGTTATCCCACTTAAAGCTGTAGCTGTCGCGATTGACTTCGGCCATCATCCTTTCCCTCTCGAACCGGAGTTGAGATCGCAACCCTTCATCCTTCTCCAAACTCACGCATGCCCATCGCTACAAGCTTCCCAAGTAATCTTCTCGATGAGCTCCGCCGGAAGACCTTTATTTACTCGCAAAAAATTGCCAGGGAAAG
This sequence comes from Scedosporium aurantiacum, assembly GCA_000812075.1. Taxonomy (NCBI): domain Eukaryota; kingdom Fungi; phylum Ascomycota; class Sordariomycetes; order Microascales; family Microascaceae; genus Scedosporium; species Scedosporium aurantiacum. Next base: position 123,013 of record JUDQ01000041.1, read on the forward strand.
ACCTCTCGTAACCACCAGTCCCGGTTCTAGGGAACTACATGTTTCATCGTGATGTTGTCGTCGTCGTTCGAGTTGGCCAGGCAGGCCGGAAGCAACCTGGCAGGTCCTAGTTTTGATGTGTCCTGGAGTCGAAACGGATCTATACAGTATTGTGACGTGTTGGGGAATGCAGTGAGCCTCTCTTCAGGCACGGATGCGGATCCAAGATCCTGCAGGATGTGGGACTTTTGCGCGGGCTATCCTCACACGATGGGGGCTGTCTTATCCCTAAGCTCCTCTAGACACCGCCTCCATGCCTTAGTACTGGGCAAGGGCTCCTTCTTGCGCGCCTCTGCCCGCCAGAACTCGGCAACTATGTTGTCGAAGATCTTGCTTTCCCATCTAGGCTTATAGTTATCACATCCATGACCCTAAGCATGGCAAGTTCCTGAGCAGTCACTTGAACGTCCCACATCCAGTCGTTCTTGCGGGAGTGAAGCGCCTATCCCATGGCAACTCATAATTCAGGACGGTTATTGCGGGGCTGGCGTGAGAGCTTGAGACCCTCTTCCCCGGGACTTTGATTGCGACATATAATCATGATCTATATGGGTGTGCCTTTGAGAATTATTAGGAACGAAAGTGTTGAACAATGGCTTCTGGCCTTTCCCCCTCAGTTTCAAAGGGGACGGCCAGATGGGCCTCCATGATGATGAATAGCCCGGCTGATTTACATTCATGGACCGGGAGTGTCTGTTGGGTGACGGCCAGAGTGAAAATAGCAACATTGAAACCAGGTGTGGATTATGCCAGCAGATTCAGCTGTCTTGATAGTAGCATAGATCCTTGAATATCTTGGGGCGGCTCCTTTGATGAGATCGATATTGTGTCTTAATCTCACTAACCAGCCAGGTTCATGGTTAGATAGCGATATGAACGAATCAACCACTCTGCGGAGAGGTATAGTTGTCATTCACCCATCAATAGTGTACGTCAGTCAGTATTTAGAACCAGGTCGGACAAACTGACGATACTATCTACCCCAGTCCCTGAACCCAGCGGAGGTTAACTGCCCTGTGTACAGTTGGAGTCGACCTGTAGGTGGTGGTGAAGACCCTCCTCATTTACATAGAGATCGATTGATGTGTGATACACTAGTACCTTCTGAGTAGGCATGGAAATCTTGGAAATGTCTCTTCGAGTTATGTGTCATCGTGATCTGGTCAGTCCCAGCTAGGGTTCGTGAATGCGTTGAACTACGAATATTGTGCTCTCAACCATGGACCTAGACGGTCTAACTATCCCTAATCCTGGCGGCGACCGCCCGAGACAGCGAGCAATCGAGGACTCGAGGCCTCGAGGCCGACTGATAGGGAGCTGCACGAGAGTGAGCGGTTGCTCATGGAACACCCATCTTCAATCCAGCAATATGATCAATGCACCTGTGTATTGAAGGATACAATGATCCACGGCCTTGAGAGACGCTCTTGGCGGGAGACCGTGCCAACTCATCCATCGTTCGGGAGGACCTGATATGGAATGTCTCGCTCGCTACCGGCTTTGAATTGGCCTACCGATCACTGTTTGTGCTGCTTATAGACATGTTGAATGGGGGCAATATATTTGGGTTTTCGAATGATACTACCCTGCTACAGACAAGGGTGGCCTCGTTTGTACTGATATACGCCGCCGTTACCGGTATCACGGACGACGCTGAGAGAGCTGTCGTTGGTGTACAGGAATTCATACAGGGGTTTAGGTATGAAGCTTTGGATTCTCTGTTTCACATCCGTCTTCACACCTACGAGACGAGAGTATATATGGGCGTGGAGCGGACCCTCCGGGTGGGCTCGCGAATCTGCCGAACAAGTTGAGTCAAAATCCGACATCTTTCCAGATGTGAAGTACGGAAGCGTGCCTAATCCAGATGGTGGGGGGCGCCGCAGGAATGAATCCCAGTGGGACGGAACCCCGCGGCTTGAGAATCCAACTAGAAAGAGCTTTAATGATGGCCCACGGGAGGCTCGTGGCTGGGACAGGCATCATCACCACCACCGGCGACACGGCGGCGACAGGGTACACGCGTTTATCCAAGAAGTGCTCGATGAAACGCACAACTAAGCCAACGACGCCCGCTGCAACGCCTGCATCACGCATTGTTTTACAAACATAGCTTCTACTCTATCGTTCATGTAAGTCCGAATCGAGCGTGCATGAGCACAAAGAGAATATTGGAGCAAGGCGGCTGACAGATGCGTGGCGACCCTGCCCAAAAAGTTATACCCATGGCAATGTCAACATCATTGCGCAGGCCCGGAAGCAAGCTGCTTCTGCCCGCATCTCATGGGGGTGAGATCGCATGCCTCGCTTTTTGAGATTGTATTCACTGGGGGGTTCCTCGCCGTGACGATGATCATCAGAGGGCAACCGCAGCTTCTTCCGAAACCTCGAGGACTCATCGTCAACACCCCCTTGCTGCGCTAAACGTGGAGTGTCGCACAATGGCGGGTGGCGGGCTCCAACCCATGGAAAAATTGTGGAAGCCAGCGGAAAGGATGTAAGTGAGGCCCAAGGGAACAGAGTTATTCCCGTCAAGCTCGTGGCAGCGTGACTGCTGCATGGCTAGATCCATAGCCAGGAGCAGGTCAGGAGGGGCGCCCTCATCCCATCCTAGATTCCACTTGGACTTCAAAGAAGCCTGATACCAATGCTTTTCATTTTTGGAGTGTGAGTTTCGGCATGTGCTGGTGATATGGCTTGTGGGAAGGCGAGCTTTTTCCCAGTCGTGTGGAAGTGAAGCTGATGGGCGGCTTGAGCTTAAAAGGCAACACGCTCTTGTCTTTAGTGGGGGTGCCTGAGGATCAGATCACTCAAGTAAATGGATTGATCAATATATTGTTTGATTTAGTTCCAGTGGACCCGTGGCCTGGCCCGGCCCTGTGCCCCTCACTTATTCCCTGCTGGTGCTGCAGAAATTGATGACGGTGAGAAATGCGCACGCTGTAATGGGACCTGCTGCAACTTTCTCTTCAAGGAAGGAAGCTTTTTTTCTTTTCCCCATTTTCTTTTCTTTCCCTTTTTTCTTTCCTTCCTTTTTCTTCGCTTCTTTTTATAGTAATTAGTCATATTACCAAGGGAAGAACCTTCCAACGCTTTCCCAATGTTTCTTTGCGGCGTTGCCTGTGTTGCCAGTCCATGCCAAATGGCAGAATTGTACTTCATCTGTGGTCAGAGCTTTTGATGAATCATCATTCCGCCCCTCGAAATTTCACTGGCTCAACGAGTTTCTGCCCAAAGTATCATCGCCCAGTTTTCAGCAAGCAAAATACTTCCAGTGCCTACCCTGGACCAGTCACAGACTTGGAAACCACCATCGGCAGTCCTCTGCTCCAGTAATAATCTGTATGTCGCTCCTTCCCTGCCTTGTGGTTGACACAGTCCGCCAAACTGCCCGAGGACCCACCAGCCTTACCTCACCACTGTGACGCCTGCATCCAACCGGTGACGACTTTTCCAAATACCTCTTAACCAAACCAAACATCCCTCTTTTCCTCAACACATAAACCACCATACCCTTCAGTTTCCGTCTGTCGTTCCCTTTTCGCCTCATACGCGGTTTTTCTTGAAGATCGTGTTTGCGCATAGACTAGACGGCAACCGCTTTTCCCCCCATCACCTTCCCTCCTCCCAAGCTGTCGAGCTCTACCTGTTTACGGTTGAGCTATCCCGACAGCCTTTCCTGCTTAGGTGACATTTCGTTCATAGGTCGACCTGCACTCGTCCCACGAACGCACCTTCCTAAGCTTCCTCCCTCCCTTTCCTTTTTGTTTTTCTTGTCCATATACCCAGTCCTACCAGCATTCTCCATCATCCATCGATACCCTAATCATATTCATCCGAGAAAACTCAACCAGTCCGCTCCCTCATCCGCGGATCGAACGATATTTTTCACTCCGTACGTCTTTCGCCATCTTCACTCTCAGAGACCTAGCCGAGTTGGACATCGATCAAACCGATTCCCTACGCGCATCTCTCGACGACGAGCGCTTTGCCAGCGCTTTCCATTTCCTACTCAGCGACGCGCTCAGCCGAATCATTTCCCCGAAGGGAGCCGTCCAGTTTCGTGGACGTCCCTCAACATCGACCAAGCTGCTGCTGGAACTGATTCTTCTCTGGTAGTAGTGGTGGGGGAAGCAGCCGTTCGTTCTTCTCCTTGTCAGCGGCTCGGCCGCGTCAACCGCAAAGATGGGGAAGATCACAAAGAAGATGCAAGCCAAGCATAAGGAGACTCAGGTATGTTCCATTTCTGCTCATCATTATCATCATCATTAGCATCCCCCCGCTCCGTGACACCACGCAGTTTGACACCACGCAGTTGCGCTCCTTCTTGGAAGCTATACTAACATTTGTATCCAACACGTAGTCTCCTTGGCTCAAGACTTTTGTCAAGTCGGCGGTCTCCACGCCACTTCCTCTCCTTCCACAGGTCCTCGCCGACTTTCCATCCAGATGGCCGTTCCCTCGTGGCGACCTTTTCCACTGGATCCCCCTCCTCAATAGGTTCGACAATATCCTCGAATGCTTCGTTGCCACCTATAACCTAGACAAGGGCCCTCAGACCCAGGAGTTCGCCTCCGATCTCCTACTGAATGTTCCTGTGGGTCTCGAGTACGCCGGTGATGGCAAGACGTGGAATGTGGATACCCTTCGCGAGGCTGGTTTCGGACAAGATGGAGACAGGCAGCTGATGGAAGCCATCTTGGGCTTCACTCGAATGCTCCTCGAGAACTGCGGAAACAGGAGCATTTATTCTAGCAGTGCCCACCTCAACCATGTTCTCAACACGACCTCGATGTCCTTGCTGTTGGCTACCTTGCGAGTGGGGTCGGAGCTTGCCCGTCGTTACCAAGCTTCGCTCAAACGCCTTGGACGTAATACGCCACAGCAGCAGGTTACCGCCGCCCTCCTTGCCAACCACTACAATATCGATCTCGACTCGGTGCATCAACTGGCGATGCCGTTTGTTCGGACACCGATCATTAATCTGGCTGACACATACCCGCCCGCCACACCAGGCTCTTCCTCCAAGGGTAAGGAGCATGCGCATCCAGTCAGCCACGCCAAGAACGCGGCAACTATGTATGCAAATGATTTGGTGGCTGTTGCCTCCTCCGACTCTGCCCAGTGGAACGGCTGGGGCGACGTTAAAATAGTCTACTATCCCCAGGCTGCCGCCGGTGAGGCGAGGATCACAGGTCGCGCTAGCCATGGCCTCGCATCCACTCCCGGTACCCCAACCCCGTTGAGAAGGAGCTCGTCAATGCACACTCCGTCGCCCAAGGCTGGCCGTTCCCAGCCGGTCGACGATGGCTCTCCGTCACCTGCCCGCGGTTCTGGCTTCGGCATAGAGTTCGGGCGGTCGTCGGCCCAGAAGACGTTTGATGTGACCGAGGCTGCTATTAAATCAACTCCCCTCCACGTCCTCATGTCGCAGTGCCCCCCTGACCTGCCAAAGGCCTCGAGCTATGAACTCCTGCACAGACTTCGTATCGCCAAGGCTCTCGTAGGTTCCAAGGAAGATAGGCAAGAGGCATTGGCCGTGCGGTTGCTAGCTATCCTCAACCTGATCAACATCCATCCCGAGCCCGTCTTCACGGAAAAGGTGCTTCGACATGACATCGACGAGACGCGGCGATTCCAGCTCGCCTACCAGCTTGCCGATCTTATTCATCCGACGGCCAATGGTTCCGTTCCAGTGCCGATTCCCCTGCAGTCCATCGCACTCTCACTCCTAGAGGCACTCTCGGGTCTGAACTGTCGCTTTGCCGATGTTGTGTCTGCTCTCAATGCTACCGTCAACCACGGTATCTTACTCTACGTCATGAGAACTGCCGTCGCCGGCATGAAGGAAGATGAGCCACTCGATGCTAAGAATCGCCTTACCGATATTGACGAGTGGAGGAGCAACCTATTCTCCCTCGCATCCCAGCTTACCGCGAATCCGGGCATGAAGATCGGGGGAGAGATGCTATCGTCTGGCCTTATGGACGTCCTAGTCGAGATTCTCGGTCTTCGGTCCAACATTGCCATGCGTCACCACCCCGCCATCCTTCAGTTCCTCGACACCCTGATCTGGACGTACTCTCATGGCTTGGAAGCCTTTTTCAGCGCCGATGGTTTGGATGCCGTAGCCAAATTAACCGTGGTAACCGTCGAAGATTCGTGCCGCTTAATGAAGGAGGGCCTCGGAACGGGTACCGACTTCCACACCAGCGTCATCGATTATGACATTCCGTTTTATCATCACCAAACGTTGAGATCGCTTCTTAGATTCATCCATCATATCATGTCTAACTGGTACAGTCATGGTGGTAACGCAGACAGATTACTCCGAAACTTGGCGGACAAGTCCGACCTGTTGCAGAGTCTGCGGACTGTTATCGAGCAGGCCAAATGCTTTGGATCCTATCCATGGACTAGTGCGAGCACCATCCTCAGCGATTTCATCAACAATGACCCAACAAGTTTCGCGGCCATTTCGGAATCCGGTCTTATTACTGCCTTCCTCACTGCCGTGACGGGCCGCCCTGTACCGCCCGTCCAACAAGACTCTCAGACAGGAGAAGGAAACCAGTCAGGAAACTCCGATGACCAGCAGCAGGACACACCTGACTCCACCGATGCTCCTGTCATCTTAGATACCGACGATCGACCACACCCGCCGACTGCGGAGATGTTGGCAGCGCCGCGACCGTCCCCCACGGCTGGCAACACTTTACCTTCCTTTGATTCGATCTCCGTTATTCCTGTCGTTCTCAACGCCATCTGCTTGAACAACTCTGGGTTGAGGATGGTCGTTGCGTCGCGGGTGTTTGAGAGCTATTTTGAAGTTTTCGAAAGCCCGGCTCACGTTCGATGCCTGGACTCTGATTACGATTCCGCAAGTGGCCTCGGGCGTCATTTCGACGAGCTAGCCCGCCATCACCCAGCTCTCCGAACGCCGATTGCGAACGCAGCAATCGACATGGTCGCCAGGGTTTGTCACCTTGGAAAGGATAAAACAAGGGTAGACAAGTATGGCGTCAAGCTTCAGGTGCTCAGTGCTGCACAAAAGCCTGTCCAAGCAGGCAAGGACATCGTAGCGGACCTTGGAGCATCGGAAACGCCTTCTGCACCTCGAAACGCCGCGCCGACGGACGACTCAGATATCGAAATGTCGGATAGGGCAGAGGCGGGTAGCAAAGCGAGTGGCGCCGACGACAGCTCGGACTCGGAGAATGACCTTCCTGCCTTTGAGCCCTTCGTGTACGCGCTGTGCAACTTCTTGACGACTTACCTGAGCAACTCGAACCTCAAGCTGTCATTCATCAATAAGGGTGGCATCGAGCTGCTACTTGACATCGCCGAGTCGCCAAGTCTTGCCTATACCTTTGGCGAACACCCCGCATCAAGGACATTGCAGCATGTTATCTCTGGCTTGGTCGAGCACACACCAGTCCTCGCACTTCCCTCTGTTCTCCGCCGTACCCAATCTGCCATTGACCGTCTAGGTCCTCTAGCAAAGGAAGCAAATGGAGACGATGCCTTCTTCGCACCGTTCTTACAGACTGATCTCGTAGTGACCCCTGCTATGGCTGAGAAGTGGACGTCGGGCCAGGCGGAGAAGATGGCGCAGGGCTCCGATATTGCACGAGCCCTTCTCAACGCCCAAACATTCGTCAAGACGCTTTGCGACTGTTTCGCGCCTTCGTCCAGATCCAACAGCTTTTTGCTCCACCCTGTTAATGTCTTTGATTACTACGTCACCTTGATCCAGTCTCTTGGACCGCTGCTGAGAGCCAGCCTGCTCGAAGAATCTGCTCATCATGGTCTGGTACCTCGCCACTGGTCATCTAATCGGCGAGCATCGACTCTGGGAACTGATGACAAGGACATTGTTGAGAGCACGGCGGCCGCAGGCCTCCCAACATCCGCCGCCGGTTCAGCTCCGGACAACGTTACCGGTGCCAATAGCGAACAGACACCCGACTTGACAGTCTCCGGAGCAAGCGATCAGACTCTGGGGCCCACCCAGGCCGAGATGTCTAGCGTTAGATTCAAGAACTACGATACCCTCCGGCTACTTCTTCACTCAATGATGCCGACGGCTTATCCCCTTTTCCAATCTCTCGGAAAAGCACTACTTCCGCGCCGCGATCGAGATAAGCTGCGTCCTCGCCATTTAGATGTCGCAAGGGCGTTGGCGGAGTCAGTTCTGGACCATCTTGAGCCATCCGTCAATACTGCTGAGCCAACTTCCAAGGATTACCACTATTGGATCATCATGATGCACACTATCCATGAAATGCTCATCGATACGTCCCGGCAGTCCGAACGCTCCTCGGTTCAGCTCGTCATGCCCGTGCTCCTCGCATTCAAGGAGCGGGGTGGCTTCGGCGTCCTCAACAGTATGTTCCGGGCCTTCATTCGACAGATATCTGCCGCCGGCGCCGATGGTGGTGAGGATTCGACCAAGTCCAAGGTTGCGTCATTCGGGGTGAAGAAAATCCTGGATCTATATGTCCTGATTGTGAACGGAAAATACATCACCGATTCCGCCAGCCAGTACAATCTGCAGGTCCGTGCCGACAGGGTGCGCGAAACTCCCTTGGCGCCGCAGCTCGTTGTTGAGCTTCGGCTTTTAGTACTGCCTGTGATCGACGAGTTGTGGCAATCGGATCTGGTCGAGACGATTTCCGATCAAACCCTTATTCTCGTAGTAGACATCCTTAACCTGATCTCCAATGCTGATTTCGAGACTCCCCCCTCATCTCGTGGTGAGAAGGTATGTTATTTAAGCACCACCCCCCAGCTCTTCGTCGTCTAGACTCCTATTAACTTCCATTTACAGTTCCAGACGTCGATCTTCAAGACGACCCGGGATCCGTTTGATTGGGGACACCTTAGGCGTGAAGTCACTAGACTCGTTGAAGCCGGTTACGAGGAGGATCTCGCTGCGGAGGCTCTCTATCGAGCCAATGGAAACAATCACGCGGCAAACGAGTATTGCAAGGCCCACCAGGCGGGCGTTGCAGGTCCGCGAAACCCCGTTCCTGTAGAGGACGCCTACACACCAAGTCCGGTCGAGCCCTCTAGCCAGGAGAACCGGCCCGATGCGGATGCTTCTACGGCAGAGTCTATGTCTATCGATTACGCGCTTCAGCTAGAAAACGTTGGCGCCGAGGCCGCCGAGGAACCTGCCGATGATGATGACTCTTCTCAGGCTACGGAGGATAATGACGACACGGGCTTCGGAGAATCTGCGTCCCGTTTGAATGGTGCCGCGGAACAACAGTCTGCAGATGCCCCAGCCGATGACAAGGCCGCTGAGACCCAAAGCAACCCCAAAACGGAACTTGATAATCTTCGTGACAAGCTCCGAGATGGTCTGATTGACAAGTCCTTGGACGTATTGCGCGCTCATCCCAGCTCGGCAATCGACCTATCAGAATTGATAAAATCGATGGTACTTGGACAAAAGAACGATGACGATGTACGCGAGGAAGTTGGCGCTACCTTGGCGAATGCTCTATCGTCACTGGCGTTTGACGACGAAGACAAGGCAGCCAATGGTAAGAGTATCGCTTCGTATGCGCACCTTCTCGCCCTTCTTCTCCAGGAGAAGCAGTTCTTCAAATGCAACACCGATACTCTCCGCGAAAAGGTTGATGAATATATAGGGTTCCTCCAGGTTCCTCCGAAGGTTTCGAATGAGGAGCTTCCCCCTTGGATCCCTTACATCCTTTTGGTGATCGAAACCCTTCTTCAGCATGATTTCCAACCCCAGGACTGCAAGTGGACCCCTCCGAAGTCCGACGATGAGCCCCTCACGCCTCCCGTCTTCAGCGCCCGCGAAATCATTGTTACAAAGGAGTCGCGCAAGGAAATTTCGGATGCCGTTCTCGATATTCTCCCCCGAATTGGCAAGGACGAAATCCTCGCAACCGCGTCTCTCAGAGTTCTCGTTTTCCTCTCCCGAGATACTGTCCTGGCCAAACAATTGGGCGAGAAGAAGAATTTGCAGAGACTGTTCGTTATGGTCAAACAACTCTCTATTCTAGGCGCGGATAGGCTTAACCGTTCCAAGATCAACTCTTGGATCATGGTCATCCTAAGGCATATCGTTGAAGACGAAGAAACCACGCGTCAGATCCTCAGGGCCGAAATCAAGAACCAAATCGACATCTCGCAGCGAGGCCAACGACGTGACCTCAAATCGTATGTCTCTAACCTCGCCGGAGCTGCACTTAGAGCTCCAGAGATGTTCGTAGAGACCTCTGTCGATATGTTGAAGCTTGACCAGTGGGTCCCGAGCGATTGCCTGACCTATCGGAATCCGCTCGCGTTGAAGAGCCCTTCCGCCGCATCAACCGTCTCAACGTCTACCGACGCCGATGAGAGTGAGGAGGGTAGCAAAGCCTCGTCAAACACTGCCCCTGGAGAAGATATTAAGCCTTCCACCGAAGCTGGTGACAAGGAAATGACGGATGCACCCAAAGAATCTAAATGGCCCGTAGTTGAGAACCCCGACGGCGTTGTGCACTTCCTCCTCTGCGAACTTCTGAACTACCGCGAGGTCGACGATAAAGACTCGACTATACCGACCATGAAGGACTTGAAGGCGTCAGAATCCCCTGCAGCTGCGGACAATGTCCCGTCTCCAACCACTACGGACGACGGCTCCGTGACTGAGGACAAGGATAAGAAGCTGCAGAAGCCGACATTCAAGTCTGAGGAGCATCCTATCTTTGTTTACCGCTGCTTCCTGCTTAATTCTCTTGCCGAGCTGTTGATGAGCTATAACCGCACCAAAATTGAGTTTCTCAACTTCAAGAGGAGCGCGCCGTTGCTAGGAAACACTCCCGTCAGACCGCGATCGAGTATCCTCAATTATCTCATCGATCTTCTCTGTCAAGACAGTCTAAGTGCACCTACCGACAGCCTCGTAGCGAAGAAGAAGCTCGCAACTGCAGCCCGCGCACAGAGCGTCTTAGTTGCGCTCGTGAACCAGACTGGCGAGAGGCCCCATGAGCGAAATAAGGATCGATTCGAGTATGACGATGACCCGGACCTCCTCTTCGTTCGCAAGTTCGTACTCGACACGATTCTCAAAGCGTATGAGCGGGCTTCAACCCCTGATGAGTCGCTCGACCTACGATATGCTCGGATGCAATCCCTTGCGGAATTGATGTGCCAGATTATTGGTGATAGGGATAAAGATCACGGGCCGCCACGTCCACCATCACTGCTCGGCCCACATGCTTACGCTCAACTGCGCCGCATGATGTACGAAAAGGGTTACTTGGACAAACTGACATCGTCGATTGCAGAAATCGACTTGAAGTACCCCGGCGTCAGGAGGGTCATCAAGTACATCCTCCGAGTTCTAAAGGTCCTTACCGACACTGCCAAGGAGCTCAGTCTTTCAAATGTGATTCAGGTGCCCTCGCACCCAGAGCATATTGATGATGAGATTGCGTCGGCTTCTTCACTTTCTGACCTTGAGGATGAGCGTGAGGAGACTCCCGACCTTTACCGTCACTCTGCCCTCGGCATGTTGGAGCCACACGACTCGGACGACGATTCGGATGAAGACGAGGGTAAGATTCCATTCCATTTCCCCCCCTTGATTGACTGACCGCAGAGGGTCTTCTGAAAAACATTACTAACTGGGGAACATATAGATGAAGATGACGATGGGTATGATGACGAAGACGATTACGGCGACGAGATGGATTACGAAGACGAGGGCTTAGATAGCCATGACGAGGATAATGTCAGCGACGAGGATGAAGAACTCGGTGATATGGGACCTATTGAAGGCCTCCATGGCGATCCCGTCCTTGAAGTTATTGTCGACGAAGACGAAGACGATGACATGGATGATGACGATATTGATGATGACGAAGACAGCGATGACGACGATGAGGAGATGGACTCCGATGACATGGAAGAGGAAGAAGATCGGGTCCACATCGCTGTTGAAGAAGATGATCTGATGGACGATGACGGCAATCCCGAATGGGAGAGCGCATCCGACTCCGAAGAGGAAGACGATGAGGGTCTAGACTATGGCGTTGAAGAGCCTGATCTTGATGAAGATGAACTCCATCACCACCACCATCATCATCACCATCATCTCACCGATGGAGACATTCTCGGAACCATTACCCGAACCATGATGGGCGAACCTGATTTCGACCCTGATGATATGGACGATGTTGGAGACGGTTACATTGATGACGGTCGAGACGATGAAGATGACGAAGAGGACGATGACGTTGAGGACGACGAATACTTCCACGATGAATATCCTCAACTTGTTCCTGCGATGATGCCACCCGCCCTTGGCTGGGACACCTTCATGGTTCATCCCCCCGACTTCCCTGGTCATGGTCAGGGTGGCCGCCACCGGAACCGAGGGAACATCTTTGATGCTACTTGGACACTTGGACCAGGTCGCGATCTTGGTGAATATGGCTACCTTCATCGAAGCAATGCCAGATCTGGGAACTCTGGTGGCAACGGGGACGATGGCACGAACCCCCTCCTTCGTCGCCCCAATGCTGGCCGCGAGGCTTCTCCTCATCCCGGAGCTCATCCAGGCTCGGTTGCTCTTCGATTCCGATCCGACTTTTTCACACCTGGACGTGGGTTCAGTGAGGGTGGCCCGATTGCGGTTCTCCATGACCTTATTGCCGCTATCCCCCAGGTCTCTCATGTTTCTTGGGCGGGCCGTGATCGTGCTGGACCCCTTCCAATTTTTACTGATGGGCGTAGAGACCGACACGAATTCAACATCTCCTCCCGCGACCAGCGAGGAGCCAGCCATCGCGATTCGGCAAGCACGGATCCCCAGCAGGCCGTCGCATTTTCTCCCATGCTCACTCGAGAGCGATATGACGAGGAGGCCACAATGCTACTTGGCCCAGTGCTTGGAGCACGATTCTCTGACAGGATGCCGCAGATTTTCGCACCACAGATTCTGTACAAGCTCGCTCCCGCCGCCATTGAACAGAAGAAGAAGGACGATGCTGAGAAAGCGAAACGGAGAGAAGAGCGCCTCAAGCGCGAGGAGGAGGAGCGGCTAAAGAGGGTAGAGGAAGCACGCAAGGCTGAAGAGGCACGTAAGGCCGAGGAGGCCAAGGCTGAGGAAGCGAGGAGAGCGGCTGAAGCCGCCGAAGCCGCTGCTAGTGCTGCCGCCGAGTCGCAGAGGCGAGAGGCTCTAGCCTCAGGCCCTTCATCGCGGTCTGCTTCTGCTTCCCAATCCACTCGTAGCACAGACCGGGCCGGTGCCAACGAACTTGAACAGAGCGCCGCCCCCCAACCCATGGAGGGAGTTGAGACTGGAGCAGCGGCCCCCGCCCCCACCGCCGAGACCTCTACGACGAACGAGCCTGCTCAGTCTCAGAATCGTGTCGTTACCACAATCCGGGGCGAAGAGGTCGATGTAACCGAGCTTGGAATCGACCCCGATTATCTCGCTGCGCTGCCCGAGGAATTCCGTGAAGAGGTTATTGCACAGACCGTTAGCAGCCGTCGGTCGCGGGCCCGTGAGGAGAGTTCTGCCACCGGCGAGCAGACCGAAGTGTTCCAGGAGTTCCTCGATGCCTTACCTGCTGAACTCCGAATCGAGATCATTCAGCAGGAACGCCAGGAGCAAAGGCGTCGAAACGACGAGGAGCAGCGCCGACAGAATCAGTCCGCCGGCATCGTACAGGTGGCGGCAGACATGGATGCCGCCAGCATTCTATTGACATTGCCCCCCGACCTTCGTGATGAGGTCTTATTGGAGCAGGGTGACGAAATTCTCGATCAACTGCCTCCTGAAATGGCTGCTCAAGCGCGAGCCCTTGCTGAGCGTGCCAATTCTCCTCGCCACGGCATCGTACGGGGTTCCAACATCATAACTGCTAGCCGCCCGCGCCCGCCGATTCCCGGTGCCCCCTCAGGCACCGCCGGTGGCGAACAAGGCGACAAGGTTGCGAGGAGGACGGTTGTCCAGATGCTTGATAAGTCCGGCGTAGCTACACTTCTTCGCCTCATGTTCATTGTTCAGCAAGGCCATACCCGGGCTTATCTTTTTAGTATCTTTGCCGATATTTGCGAGAATAGACAGAACCGCCTCGAGGTCATCAGCACCCTTCTTCAAATCCTCCAGGATGGCAGCACGGACATGGATGCAATCGAAAGAAGCTTTGGTCAACTATCCCTGAAAGCCAAGAAGCCGCGGGACAAGGAGGGTAACGATCTAAGAACACCACAGAGCCTTAAGAGAAGCCTTACGACCGTTACACCTTCGACAGCCGTAGCCGCAGCTCAGACGCAGACTCACTCGGAAATCTCGCCACTTCTCATTGTTCAGCAATGTCTCGATCTCTTGGTCGATTTGTCAAGCAAGAACCTCCATATTCCCTGGTTGTTCCTGACTGAGCATGATATTATGGGCTCCTCCGTTAAGAGGACTCTAAGCCGTAAGTCCAAGGCAAAGGAGAGCAAGGCTCAAAAGTACGCAATCAACTCTCTCCTTAGCCTCCTCGATCGGGAGATCGTTATGGAAAGCTCCAACATCATGAGCTTACTGGCGGACCTTCTCAACCGTCTTACGCTCCCACTTCAAAACCTAGAGCGGAGGCGTAAAGAAGCAGAGGAGGCTGAGAAGGCGGCCGAAGCCAAGGCCGAGGAGGATAAGAAGAAGAGCGAGGAAGGAACTGGTTCCGCAGCCGCCGCAGGTGAGGGTCAACCTAGCGGAGCCAGCGACTCGAAACCAACCGAAGCCGGGAGCTCGGCTCTCCAGGAGAAGAAGGCAGAGGAGCCAAGCAAGCCCAAGCCGCGAACAATGCAGATCCCCGTCATCCCGCAGTATAACCTTACCTTGGTCATCAAGATCTTTGTTGCACGAGAGTGCAGCTCCAAGACATTCCAGAACACCATCGCCGCCATCAAGAACCTCTCCGCTATTCCAGGGGCCAAGGCAGTCTTCGGACAGGAGTTGGTGAAACAGGCACAAGCCCTGAGCAAGAACATCGTAGCGGATCTAGATGAGCTTCTTCCCCAGATCACCAAGGCAAGTTCAGGCACGGAGATCCAGGGAGTGGCACTCGCCAAGTTCTCTCCCGGAGCGTCGGAGCAAAACAAGTTGCTGCGTGTGCTTACTGCCCTTGACCATTTGTTCGAGACCAAGAAGGTCGAGGGTGAGGACCAGAGCGGCGCAACCAGCCGGGAGACCGAGAAGCAAGATCTCATCTCGACGCTCTACCATCACCCTACCTTCTCCACAATGTGGGAGAAGCTTAGTGCATGTCTTGTCGCTATTCGGCAGCGTGAGAATATGCTTAACGTTGCAACAATTCTCCTGCCTCTTATCGAGTCGTTGATGGCTGTGTGCAAGAACACTGCGGCCAACGCCCCCGCACAACCATCTACCCAGTCGCAAGTTGGGAAGGACATGGTGCTCTCTAGCCCGCCTCCCGAGTCGCCGATGGCTGGCCTTTTCTTCACCTTTACAGAGGAGCATCGTCGAATCCTCAACGAGCTTGTCCGCAATAACCCCAAGCTCATGCAAGGACCTTTCAAGCTACTCGTCAGGAACCCCAAGGTCCTCGAGTTCGACAACAAGCGCAACTACTTCAGCCGAAGCGTGCATGCTCGAACCAGCGCTCACGGCCGCACGTCGTACCAGCCGTTGCAGCTCTCTGTTCGTCGTGAGCACGTGTTCCACGACTCGTTCAAGTCACTCTACTTCAAGAGCGGCGATGAAATGAAGTACGGAAAGCTCAACATTCGCTTCCACGGCGAGGAAGGCGTCGATGCTGGCGGTGTTACTCGTGAGTGGTTCCAGGTGCTTTCTCGCCAGATGTTCGATCCCAACTACGCGCTCTTCATCCCGGTGTCGTCGGACCGCACCACCTTCCACCCCAACAAGCTTAGCGGCATCAACGACGAACATCTCCGATTCTTCAAGTTCATTGGCCGCATCATTGGCAAGGCCCTCTACGAGGGCCGTCTGCTCGACTGTTACTTTAGCCGCGCTGTCTACAAGCGCATCCTGGGCAAGTCGGTGTCGGTCAAGGACATGGAGTCGTTCGATCCTGATTACTACAAGTCCCTCGTGTGGATGCTGGACAATGACATCACCGAGATTATCACCGAGACGTTTTCGCTTGAGGACGACGAGTTCGGTCGCACCAATACCGTGGATCTAATTCCCAACGGCCGCAACATCCCCGTCACGGAGGAGAACAAGCACGAATACGTGCGCCTCGTCGTCGAGCACAAGCTTTTGAACTCGGTCAAGGAGCAAATGGAGCACTTCTTGAAGGGCTTCCACGACATCATCCCGGCGGACTTGATCTCGATCTTCAACGAACAGGAGCTCGAACTTCTCATCTCTGGTCTTCCAGACATTGACGTTGATGACTGGAAGAGCAACACCGAGTATCACAACTACACGGCGTCTTCCCCACAGATCCAGTGGTTCTGGCGAGCAGTTCGATCCTTTGATAAGGAGGAGCGCGCAAAACTTCTGCAGTTCGTAACCGGAACCAGTAAGGTGCCACTCAACGGATTCAAGGAGCTTGAGGGCATGAATGGTATCAACCGATTCAATATCCATCGGGATTACGGCAACAAGTCACGTCTGCCTAGTTCTCACACATGCTTCAATCGTAAGTATTGTTCCCCGATCCGTCATACGGGTGGTTTCCCTGTTTACTTGTTTTCTTTTGTTCTATCTGTCAACATGCGGCTAACTGGTTTCGACTCTAGAACTTGATCTCCCCGAGTATGAGAGCTATGACATGCTCCGAAAGCAGTTGCTGAAGGCCATCACAGCCGGAAGTGACTACTTCGGATTCGCGTAACAGTCCCGCAATATTCGGATACATTAGTACATTCCAGCCTTCATAGACGGCGTCCAAAACTCGGTGAAAAGGAAGAAGGGAAAAAAGATGTATTGGTTCACTGTGAAAGGAAGGAGGAGGAGGAATGGCGGAAGGAGATGTTGCGATTGATATTTTTGGTGGCTACGCATTGCAGGGGTGGACAAGGATTTGGCATCGGGGTTTATTGGGCTCTGTTTCTGTTTGACTTTTGTTCTCTTTTTCTCCCACATTTTTCTTTTCTCAACACCATGTATTACTGCATGAGATGGAAGCGCGGCAGCAAGCTCTTTGGGGACGCGTCGACAACTACCTCTCAGCAAGGCGCAAGGCTGATAGGAATATCGCGAGTCCCTTGTCCTTGCTGAGCGAGTCCTCGAAGAAGTTTGTCTCGCTCCGAACGAAGCAACTCTCGCCCTCGGCACACCAAACACATCGACAAGTCAGCTCGGCAATATCCCTCGAGCCCCATCTTCTCCGATATAGTCTCCACGACAAGCAAAACTGGCACTCTCTCTAACTACGCTACCTCCCTCATCACGACGATTTTCCTCCTTCTCGAAGCGGAGTGCAGGCCGCCTTCGGGAAGTTCCCATACCACCCGCCAGCCTGATGGAAGCTACCAAACGCTGCCATGATACTTGCAGCCCCACAACTTTGAACAAAAATCAAAAAGAAAATAAACTTATGAAGAAAAAAACAAGGAAACGGAGGAAGTCTACGAGGCGGTTACGAGGCAGATGAGGGAAGGGAAAGTCGACGATGGGCGGACTTGCTTTGTTTGTATTCTCGGTTACATTTTTTTTCTCTTTCAAGTTGTTCTAAATTGGTCCTTTTTCGTCTACCTCTCCTATCTTGTTTGTAGATTAATGGGGTTCTTGTTGCTCGAGCTTCGGAGGCCGATGCAGAGAATAGACGGATCTTGATAAGTTTTTTCCTTCCTTCCTTTCTCCACCAATGTGACAATCGAAAAATGTGAAGTTGAGCCTACAAATTTTGTCTATACTTAGCGGCCTCGGATTTGTCTGGGAACGATTGAGAAGATAACATGGTAAAGAACGCTCGTTTGTTCATCATCACTAGCCTAGTAGAGAAGAGAGCACACTTTTTTGGCAGAGGAAGCTTGTTTTTCTTGACTTGAATTGGTATTTTTGAATTTCCACGCCCTTGCTCCTTTGTTTAATGCCGAAGACAAGAAAATGCCGTTTAAAACACCGCCAGAAAAAACCCGTGATCCCTTTTTGTTATCTTCTTCCTTCCTTACAAGTAGGTGTCTTTCGACTCAAGAGAAAGGGGGAAAGAAAATGTGCCATGTGCCTCATTTTTGTTGCAAACGTCTTCTCATTTCAAACTATTCCACACACAACAAACAAAGCTGCTCCCCATCCCCGCCAGGTGACCGAAAGTAAACTTTTCAAATTTTCTTAATTTACTTGTGGAGCTTACGCTGGTAGAAGGCGAGCTCCTCACCCTCGAGGATGTAGCCGTCGCAGCGACCCGACTGACCAGGACGGCTGGAAATGACAGCATAGAGACGACCGGCCTCGAACTGCTTCTCGAGGGCAGGGTCGACCTTTCCGCCAGCGGCGAATCGAGCGGCCTGCTTCTTCTCGACGGACTTGCTCTTCTTGGCCTCCTCGACGGCCTCCTTGCCCTCCTTGGCGGCCTGGGCCCTCTGTCGCCTCCTGCCGAGGGGCTGGCCGTAGTGGGCCTCGTACCACTGCCTGAAGGGGGCGGCGTCGATCTGGACGACGGCGGCCTTGGTCAGGGTGTTGGTGCGGACGAGCTCGTTGTTGGAAGGGTGGTAGGCGACGACGATGATGCGGGTCTTGCGCGTGCAGCCCTCGGAGCCCCAGGCGAAGTTACCGGTGTCGAGGCGAAGAGCTCGGTACTTGTGGTTGCCGCCGCGGGTGCGGATGGTTCGGATCCTCTTGGGGCCGATACGGGTGTTGGCGGCCTGGCGGCCGGCCTCGAAAGCGCGCTTCTTCCCTGTTGACGGAGGTCAGAACGTATTGCTTCTTCACGGAGGAAGAAAGCCATACGGGCTTTCGATTTTTTGGGACATGGTATATGGTATATGGTATGGGGGGATCTTTTTTGGGTATTCACGAACGGTAGAAGGCTCGCTTGGCGCCGGAGGCGGAGCGCTTGTGGCGGGAGTCACGAGAAATACCCATGATTGCGGTGTCTGTAGATCAAAGATAAATGGAAAAGAAGTTAGCAAAAACTTGTTTTTTCGCTCTTGGGAATATCTCAGGATTGGGGAGGGCCGAGCAGAGAGCGACCAGCGGGAGATCTTTCGAAGAAATTGCCAGGCGCTCGCTCTCTCGTAGAAAAGGGGAATGAATCGCAATAAAGCATCAACGGAATGACTTTAAACTGGGCGATACGAACCTGATGGATGCGGTCACCAGAAAAAGGGCAATCGAGATTTGTCGGTGGTTGTTGTGTGGGAGGAATGAGGGTGGGATATTTCGAAGGGGGGAAAAATCAAAAGCCTTCTTCTTGACCAGAAAAGATTATGGGTTGTGGGAGGCGGCGGTACGTACCAATTGGCGTAGGGTTTTTTTGCGAGCCTGCCAAAATTGTGGGAACAGACGGGACGTATCAAAGGCTTTGGGGAAGAGGCGATCACGTGCAGAAGTTGGGTCTGGGGCTTGACCCCCCCACCAGCCATACCCAAGAGCTCAAGCCACAAGCCATGGACGCGACAGATGAGAAGTACTGAAGTACTTTCTTACACTGAGGAGCTTCGACTTCACTTCTAACTTCACCTCACCTCAAGCAGACAGAGATCAAGGACTTGTGGTGAACATTGTAGTCTATAATCACAGGAATCGTATCAATTCAAGATGCAATACCTGACCAGAAGCCAAGAGAGTCGAATCAGAACTCCACAATCTTCAATACACTACTAATTTATGTGACTCTACGCTATGCCTCCCCCCCCAGGATGCTAAATGGCATGAATCCCAATTATATACGACATGATGCACTATGAACTTACAGTCTACCGCCCCTTCCCCTCCTTCACCTCCCTCTTCTTCCTCACCAACCCATCGAACCTTTTAAAAGCAGGATACCCCTCGAAAAAGCAACTCCCCATCCACAACCACCAGGCCCGCGTCCCCCTCTCAACGCCATAACGCCTCAACCTCGTCCTCTCCAAAACCGCCATCTCAAAAAGATGTATCCCGAGCACGGGCAAGAAAATCGTCCTCACGACCCACCGATACGTCTCCGCGCCGCCGGGGAAGACCACGTCCCAAAACTCCCAGATAGGATTGCCCCGCACGGCCCACGGCAGCGTAAAGAAGCAGACGAAATAAAACACCACGGCGCCGAAGACGAGGGCGTCGAACCCCCGCGGCCGCGTATACGTCGCGATGTCCACGTCGGCCAGGCCGAGCGAGGCGCGTGCGATCTTGTCCATTTCGACGACGCGGTTGCGGGCTTCGGAGAGGGAGGACATGGGCGGGTCGAAGGGGATGGCGTGCGTTGCGCCGTCGGCGGTCTGGATGGTCATCGCCGAGAGGGAGATGTCCTTCATCGTGGGTGGGGAGGATACGCGGCGTGCGGGGAGCTGGTTGAAGTGCCGGAGGTAGAGGGAGAGGGAGCGCTGGTGGTCTTTGTTCATGTGGGTGATTATGCGGGTTCGCATGGCTGCATCGGCGTTGGGTGAGGCCATCGTCACTGAAGGGTCCGCGATTTCTGGGAAAGGAGAGGACGCGTGGAGTTGGCTTCTCGTGGTTTGGGACCCTTGATAAGGGGTAAATAGACAGGATCTCGATATCTCCGATTCAATTGGGCCTCGAAAGATATTAGGGAGCAGGCGTGGTGGGGCGGGGCGTGGCGGATACGTTTTCTGTTCTTGCGATCTATTACTTCGTATTGTAGCACAATTCGAGGACGCGAAATCGGAGCTGAAACAATATCCTGGAATGTTTCTTATGTAAGCCGCCCTTGCCTTAAAACGACGTCGCACCATAACACGAAAAGCTCGCCTCCAATTGCAAGTCTTGGAAGATTGGCGGCTTCAGCGCAGGCAGGTTTTATTCTCAAAAAAAAACTTAGCCTAGTCTTGAGATCACAAAGCCTAAAGAGAAGATCAAATGCTAAAATGCTAATGCTAGACTAAAAAGAAAGAAATCAAAATACAACTCCATGAAGATGGCGACTGTGGCTTATAAGTTCCCTCCACTGACCCAGATCCTCCCTCCAGAACCACCAACCCATGCCCAGGCTTTTCCACCACCCTGAGCTCCGACATGCGAGCATCCGGGGCCATGACGACTGTAGAACACATGCAGCGGTTGTTGCCCTCATCGTCGTCGACTGAGGACAGATTCTTCTCCTTGGGCCTACGGAACCTCCAAAGGATGGTAAGGCTGTGGATCTCTCTCAAATTGTAGCCGTATACACGGACGCGTACTCTTTTGGATCAAGCGGATTCCCTTAGATACCGCTTCTCATATTCATTCGATTCTCCCACAGCGTCGGGAATCCTTCCGTGAACATGATCATGTCGACCCCAGAGATAATCATACACCCTTCTCAGATTTGCTCGGCTCGCCTTCTCCCACGATGACACCACCACACACCTCGTCCCCTTCCTCGCAGATCGGCCTCCGACGAGCGGGAGAAACACGAGGGGGGCCATTGGGAACCTGCAGGTTTTGATCCCTCGTATCTTGCGGGTGAGACATTTGAATGGGGGGAATCTCATCCACTTCGGATGGGGGTGATGCAAGAAACATACGAGACCAGGGTCGCAAAAATTCGAAAACATTAAATATATCCAAATCATTATCCTCTCACATCCAAGCCAAGAAAATTGAGTCACCCTTCCCAATAACAACATCTCGCTAGACACCTCAACGCCGCTCAATACATAAGATATAAACAGAAAGCAGAAAGCGCCTGTGACCCGGAGCCAAAGCCGTTGTCCAAACTCACACTCAGGGCAAAATCATCTCCAGTATTCCGAAGCATGATAATGCGTAGAACTATCCTTCACGATAACCTCAACTTTCCCAGTAAAGAAATAGTGCGGCGCGCCGAGCCTAACCTGCCCCGACCCCGACATCCCAGCACGCCTCCTCTTCTCCCTCTCATACGCCTCCCTCGTGCTCGCGCGATACTTCTTCAACTCTGCGAGGACGTCCTTCATCCCCGCCAGAACCTCCTGACGCGCGGCCTCGACCCTTTCCGGGAGAATCATGGCGTCCCAAGCGTCGAGGTATATCAGCGATCCGGCTGGTACCCCTGCTTTTACGTGCGCGGGGGACGCGGCGCCGACAACCTGTCGATACCCGCTGCGGACGAGTTTCTGATAGGCGTTCGTCGCGGGATTCGAGCTCGGCATGCCGCTTCCCACCCAGACCCTGGCTTCGAAGGTGGTACCTCCCCACCGGAGCGCATGCGAAACATACTCTTCCCAGGAGCGGGAGAAGTCTGCCAACACTGCGCCAGGGCGCGCCGACGGCCAAAGACTCTGTTCGGCTCTATCCGAGCCAGGATGCCCGCTGCTACCAGGCGCGGAAGTTGCAGTCGCACTCGTGGTGGAGAAGGTAAGAGCATCGAGGCTCAAATCTAGAATTCCATCCTCGTCCAGGTCCGCCGACGTAGCGAACCGGCCGGGGTCATCCATGGGGTCAGCCTCGAACTCGAGGCGAACATTCCGCAATCCTCTCAGCATCATCGGTGCCCTGCGCGATGAAGATATGGTAGCATCTGCGATCGCGCGCTCCTGGATCGACGCCGCCTTGAGGAAGCCGATAATCTTTCCAATGAGCGGGCCCGACGAGCGGCGAGGAATTCTCGTCAATGTGAGGGATGTGATGCGAGGGTTGGAATCTGGAACGAAAGCTTGCGGATACGCCATCTCGCATCTCTGCCGGATGCTCGTTTCAGCGAGCCAGAGACGACGCAGGGAGGACATCCCCTCTGCCTCCATGGTGGGGATCTGTGTGACCACCGAATGGTGCACCCTGAGCTCGCGCAGATTCGAAGACAGGACCGGCCGCCAGATGTGCGGTGACCCCAGCAGGCCGTACAGCCTGGTAGACTTCGGCCATGGGCTGTGCCGCGGTATGTTGATGTTGAGTCGAGCAGATTCACAGTCAAGAAACTCCAACTGTCCAGATGACTCACGCACAAGCCTTTCCACGCCCAGAGCTGTGACCTTCGTATTAGAGAGGTGGAGGTGGCTGAGCACAACAGGACTCATGCGGGCAGCAGCGGAGAGGGTAGCACAAGCAGCATCAACGGGCGCAGCATCTCCAAGCAGAGCTTGTTTCAGGAACTCTATTGAATCATTCTTAATCGGCGTGCGGCCGTTGGCTCGAACGGGCCTGTGCCGATGATTCCCGTCGTAGAACTCGCCAGGGGGGTAGGTTGGAGGGTCGGCTAGGTACCGGCCAGCGTGGGAAAAGGTATCGCTGAAGCCAGATTCCTTAATGTGGTAAAACGGTCCATACGTATCGCTGCCCTCGCAGCGTGGCCAGTCAAGCATTCCCTCTGCCGCAAAATAGGCATCCGTCCGCAGGGACGAGCTAGTCGTCGTGGTCATGGCCATGAACTGATTCAGAGTCAGTAGAACGGCATCCGAAAGAGGATTATCGCTCAAATCGAGACTCCAAAGTCTTCCTGCAAATGCATTTACGAGGTTAGAGGCGTCTGCAGCCACCAACTCGCGTCTCCTTGCTTTCAGGACGCGGAGCCGAGGAAAGCGGTCAGCTGCCTTGATGAGGGGACGCACTGATCCCGGAAGTCCAGAAACATCGAGATACCTGACCGGAAGTGTCCACTGGGTCTCAAAAGCTTTCGACTCCAGATAGGATTCACATCTAGTAAGACTAAGCAATACGGGCCCCTGGTTGCTCGCAGGATATAAGCCACTTTTGAAGACACGTGTCGTGTCTATCTCCGTGTTTCCGTCGAAGATGACGCACGCTAGGTTTGGAAATAGACTGGGAAGCGTGCCGAGACTTGCGGAAATGGGGTTGTTTGAACGAAAATGGTAAGCCGCCTTTGCAAAGTGGCTGAAGTCAAGGGAGAGGACGTATCGGCGAGTAGACAGTCTTGCTCTAGGGGCCCGTGTAAACATGAACGAGATATACCAGGCGAAATCTAGGGCACAAGTCACATATCAGCAGCCGTTGTACCCGACACATCCAATTATTTGCGGAATGTAATTTTGTGCAAAAAAAGATCAAGTTGAATGAATGGCATATTTTTCCAGGGGTGAACAGAATAACACGAAATAGGAATAGGTAGGGAAGCGGTATCGTAGTACGAACCATTACCCGGATCCAGGCCCAAAGTCCTCACCGTAACTAGAGGATCTTTCCACAGCCTAGGGCAAAAGACGTCGTAGAAACGCCGGCTAACTAGGCAGAGACTCGGATAGTCCCCCACTGAGGCATAGGGCGCTGCCAGTTCTACCCAGCCCTGGCCTCCAGTGGTTATGGCCTGTTCGTAAGAAGGCGGACCCAGGCCAGCATCCAAAGCCGCCTCTGCCATGACCGGCCGAAAACGGGACATTCAAACGCGCTACACCCAAATACCTCTTGGGGAGGAGGTGTACGAAGTAAGGTGAGTCCTGATTTGGTAAGGCCCCAATGCGCCGAGATGTTTGCTTCCCAACCAACACCGGAACAGCGTGATTCAACTGGGCCGTCCCCGTGAGGCACAGCAAAGCGACAGAAGGAGCAGAGAGGGCAGAGGCAAAACAGAGAGGAGAGAGCGGGGGGGAGAAAGAGAGAGGCGTAGTCACAAGAATGCCGCGCTCGATCTATCCTAGATTCGTGGTTGAAGGGAGGAAGAGAACGCTACACTTGGAACGCTACACCAAGTGTGGGAGAAGCAGCATAATACATTGTTTGCTCTGTGCATTATGCAACAACTAATGCGGCATGGTCGAGTGCGTACGATGCCTTTTGATCCTCGAAGAGGCGCGAGACAGAGATGGATGTTCAACTGCCAGCACGCCGAGATTCAAAATGTCCCTGGATTGTTGTTATCGGCCACCCCTCGATGGAGTTGGATGGTGGAGTCACGAGAGAGTCAGCAGTGTCAGCTTCGGTGCCATCATGATCCTGCTTCACGAGGCTGTGAGCGAAATTGGGGAAGGTACGAAGTACTTGGAAGATGTTCGCCTGAGTGATGACGACAGGTGGCGTCAGGTGCGCTTACACATCAGTCCTGCCAGGCCTTGGCACCGTGTCAAGCGCCGGAATCCAAGACAAAGAAGGGAGATACAAAGATAATAGGGCAGCCCAAGTGAAATGCTTCCCACCTGCGAAGCGCACACGGTATCAATTGGTGTATCGCGGATGTATTATTTCTTTAATAGTTTATCCCTTATATATATATATATATATACTTCGTATATATTCATCTTTTTATCTTTATCTTTACCTTCACTCTACTATCGCTCGGCCCTGGTCCAAAGTTTAATTTCCGCTTGGCTGTAACCGTCAGGGTCCTTGTCAGTTTGGTTTCTCCAGGCAGGCACCCGTCACGGACCCGAGTCCCCCCCGCTCGGCACTTAGAGCCCGACCCGGGCCCAGACCAGGCCCACACTAGACCACGTTGCCCACATTGGACCATTGAAGCCTCAAGTACCTAGTACCTGGCGGTGTTGCAGTCGGTGAACAAGCGCCTGGTATTCCCTGTGATGTATTCCCTGTATTCCCTGTCCACACGTCCGAAGTACTGTTAAGTCTTACCCTTCACATTGGCTCCTGGTCCCCTTCCGCCTTCCACACAATGCAATATCGACCTCCACTCAAGCAAACATCTGCTGGTGCCTTCACATTTGACCTTCACACCTCTACCTCCACACCTTCGCGCCTTCACACCTTCACACTTTCCACACCTTCTCACACTGACACTTCCAACACCTTCGCACACTCACACCATCCGCCTCGACTTGGTCATTGATGCCTACTTTGCCTGGCAATTTTGTACACTCGAGTCGTCGTCCCTTCCCCGGACCACCTACTCTTCTTTTACCGCTCCTCTGTATTTCCTAGCCGAACTAGAAGTGCATTTATTATAGTATTACACCTTTTTTTTTCCTTTTTTCTTTTTTCTTTTTTGTTTTTTGTATCTCTTCATTTTCCCTCGAGGTCTTTATAAGCTATACCGCTTCACACAATTGCACTTATATTGAATTAGGGAAAAATTCATTTGAATCATTCCCGAGGACTGACATTGAATATCAATGTTCCACGACTTCAATGTTGTCCTTCCTCTTTATTGAACGCAGACCGCTCCACAGCCACGCAAGCACACCGTCTTTGTGTAATCGCATACCAGCGCAGATGCAGAAGAGACACTACTAGTACAAGCAGGACAGAAAGAGAGAAAGGAAGAAAAAAAAATTTGCGACCACATTATTGTAACGTCGGCAAGAGCGCTATTCCCTCATTTTCCATTTCCTCCTCCCCCAAACAGGGCCGACACCAATAGCTTGTGAGCATTCGATCTGGGAAGCCATTTGATGTCTGCATAACCGCCCGGGTCGCTTACACGCCGCTCGAAGGTATTGCCGTGGCCACATATTATCAATTGATCACTCTCAAAGAATGCGAGTTGCGTGAGGGACGTTGCAATATCAATCTGCCGGGTTTATCATATCCGCGCTTTACATAGAAGATCAGCATCCAATAAATACCACAAAATCATTCCAACCCTCCCATCCTCCAATAAAATGGTGAAAAATACAGGCAACCCTCCAAGCCACCCTGCAAGCTGTAGCTTGCGTATGTTGCGTGCGTTGTGGATGTTGGCCTGGCTTATGGCTGATTGCCCCCCTGGCCACATCCAATCACACCCTGCCAACGTCCCCCCCCTCCTCCTTCATCACGTCTTCCAACCTGGACATTCCTCTTGCCTTGAGAATCCCAATACGAAAGGAGCTAACAAAAGTCTAATCTGCAGGTCGTGTGGTAGGATTCCAGACTGTCGGGTCCGCGCTGATTCGTCGCCGAGGGGACCCAACGCCCGCAGAAGAACAACACCCAGTTATGGACGGAATCATCGAAGAGAGTCTTGCTAATGGGCCGTTCCTGTCCTTCTTTCTCCGCCTCTTTTTTCTGGTTCGGCTCTTCGTCGATCTTCGGGCCGGTGCACTCGAGAGAGGATTTATTGCCTGCCAACGAGGAATCTCACACGAACACCCCCCCACTTGTTCTGCAGAACCAACATTAGAATACCGCGTCCGAAGACCAACCCAGTCACCTCTCCACGCCGCTTCTCGCCACCTCTTTCCCGCTTTTGTAGCCTGTCTATCCTGGTTCTCGCTCACCCTCTTGCCAGCCGTCCTTACCTGTCTCCCTCCCCCCGAACCCTAACTTGGGGCGCGATGAGAATGACACAGTTGAG
>JUDQ01000410.1:0-28517 GCA_000812075.1 Scedosporium aurantiacum
TTTTTTTTTTTTTTTTTTTTTTTTTTTTTTTTTTTTTTTTTTTTTTTTTTTTTTTCTTGGTTTTGGTCTTCTTTCGAAAAATTTTTGAGTACCAAGACTGACCAAACGATTTCCTGACTTTTGGTGTCTCGACAATCTCACGATTCACAGATGTGCCGTTTTGATTTGCTGATAATACGGAGAAACCTGAAGCTTGAGGCAAGCCTTTTTTTTGTGGCCTTGTTCTGGTGGCGAGAATGCGAGAATGATTACGTATGCATCTAAAGAGGAATCCGGCTTAGCGATGACATCTGTCGCATTTGCCCCAGATGCGCATCGCCCAGAGTGCTCCTTGAGGTGCAGGACGACATATCTGGTCAGAGAACAGAAAAAAAAAAAAAAAAGAAAAAGAAAAAAGAAAAAAAAAAAGGATAAAAAATATTATGTCTGTATAACGTTCATATTTTTTTCCTTAGTCCCAAAATAGAAGGTCAAATCGTTTGGAAGCAAAGTGCAACACAACACGCGACCATGTATCCAGCCTGCAGTGAGCACACACCGAGAGCTTCAAAGTGCGCCACACCGGGTTGCATGTTGTCCATCTGCCGACCACCCTTCCGGATGAAGATACTTCGTAGATCGAAAGCCCTATCCTGTTCTTGAAGCTTCGCTAAACAGGAAGAAGTATGAGAAAACGAGCTAAGAACTAGCTTGGGCGTCAAGATTTGCGTGGCGCTACACTACACTGCCCTATACCATCCATCATTCAAGGTTAAAACCGCTAGCATGAAGCCAAGTGTGGTCACTTCCAGGTACCCAGGGTTTCCTAGGGTTCCCTGCAGCTTCAGCAACCGAGATCCATAGATCTCACCATCTCAACTTTTTACGAAGTATACTCCCGAATACCACTCAACGTATCTAGGTGCATTTGATGCATGCATATGCAGACCGCATCTTTCCTTTCTTTTTTCCCCCTAGTAGGTCCAAGGAGGTGGACACTGAGCCAAGTTTTGGTTTTTCTCACCCGCAAAAAAAAAAAAAAAAAAAGAAAATCCGTTGCATCGGATGATAGCCGCTGCTGAAAACCGATGGAGTAGGCCAGGGTTGTCACGCGTTATTACTGGCATCGACCCGAAGCGGCGTGTTTCTATGTCGGCATTGACCGGCATTTGCGATTCACACGGTCACTGCCGTTCCCGGCCCCACAGCTTCCGGCAGATGATGAATCCAGTCCGTCTCTTCGGATGCAGAGCCCAAAGAAACAACTCACTCAAACCACCAGGAAAAGAAAAAGCCGTTCCATGATATCTCAAGGAAGAGAATTGAAAACGAGATAAGTACACGAGATTCTGATAGAAAAAATCGGAGAATAATTCAATCGAGGTGGGGAACCGTCGATCCCATGCCCTCGATTAGTGTACAGCGGTGTAGTGTAGTGCAGTGTAGTGTAGTGTACGGAGTACGAAGTAATCTAGTGTACGGAGTACTCTGTCCAAGCCACATGTGGGCAAGCCGTTGACACCTACACAACACTACACTACAATTCCCCTCGAATTATCACTCATTCCCGCAAACCTTGGCTACGCTACTCCCTGATATAGTGGGGTCTCATGGGATGCTCTCGGGAGCCATGTGGAATTAAGTTCAAAATTCTGCAAACCCCCTTTCCGATCCATGGGGTTGTGGGTCAACGGAAGAATGGAACTTCAAAGCCTTACCAGATCAAGACGGGTCGATCGCAAGGTCAATGGGGCTCACTTGGGGATCGGGCCACTCATCGCCCAAGATAGATTGGAAAGGAAAAAAAAAAATTTCACGCCGGGGGGTCCGAGGTATCATCCGCTCTCGAAAGTAGACTTAGGTAGCGCAATGTACGAGGTGGTGTAGAGAATCTCAAATAACACTCCCGGCAAGCATCGGGCGTGTCGCCGGCCTCGCTAGCGACACGCAATGGTAGTCGGGTCGGACTACGAGTTTTCGGTGGCCACCAAGATTCATCACAGAAACCTCGTAAATTCCGGAGCTAATGCGCTAAGAAACCACAGGAGATGATGGCTGGATTCATGGCGATTGGAGTTCAAGTGATCACGAGCCGGAGATATTCGCCTCAGGGCTGCACAAGGCTTCACATACGCATGATACTAGTAGTCCTTGGTGAGGAATTGACCAGTGGGTTGGCACCCTCAGAGCCTAGTCTTGGGGCAAGGGGCGAGAATAATTCTCGAAGAGGGTGTGGGATAGACTACCAAGTCCTTGGTGGGAAAGCCTATAGGTTCTAATTAACGGACGTGCAGATAATGTCCGACCATTTGGCTTAACAGGACCACCAACGGTCAAGATTCCAAGATCTGGCATCTTGAAATGACGTTGAGGCAAACGCCACGTGCAGAAATTGATGAAACTGCCATTGCCAAGAGCCGCGAAATTCGCCAAGTTAGCTGTGGCTTAACGTGTGGCTCCTCATGGCGGTATCGCATTGTATTCAACATCGCCAACAACAGCAATGCAATTTGTTGTCGATAATGTGAGAAATGATATCACCAATGCCCGTCGATGCCATGTGGCAATTGTATGCCCAAACAGGGAAAAATGCCACCTCAAAGAAGGGAGGCTTGGGCGGTAAGAGCGATTGATGACAGCTCTTGCAAACGTCCGGTTCTGGACAGGCACCGACCTAATCGTCCAGGTGCATTTGCATCTTGCTCGTATTCTGTTGGAGGGCAGAGGAAAGTGCGGACACCCGAAAACTGCCATGTCCGCCACTTCAGGCGTCTACCAAATTAATGAAGTAAATGAAGTATTTTTTAAGTATTTTTTTTCTTTTCTTTTCTGGTTTGGACGGCAGGGAAAGAGTCTTTTTCAGTGCGGACTATTTTGACTTCAAGGGACCAGTGTAGAAAAAGCAACCGGCGAAAGCGACGATTCTAGACGCTTCATTAGGCCGCATCCCGTGACGAACTTAGAAATCAAGCGAAATTTGATTTTGTAAAACAGAGCGCAGAGAGGTGCGGATAGTCTTCCAGAAAAAGAAGAGAAGAGGGGCGAGTGGGAAATCACCACTCGGCGCAAAAATGTCCCACCGATGACGGTGTCAAATTGCAAGTGTGCCACTGACAGGCAAGGGATTCAGGCAATTGGAATCAGTGAGAACCCTATTGTCCCTTGATAGCCCACCTCTCCACCTCTCTTCCTTGGATCCACCACGCATGAAGCCAAGTCCAGCACCACCTTATAAAATACTTCATAGTACTGCAGTGGACCACTCTCGTTCCTGAAAGAAGTGCGGGTCAGGTGAGTGATCTCAGAAGCCTGGAAAGAACCTTGTCGACACCGAAAATATGCGAAATAATACGCGGATCCAAGGGAGTGTACTTCGTACAAATAGTATTTCCTCCCAATCAAGATATATCCACCTGTATGCAACTAGATGCCTAGTGTTGCGTGGGTATTGGAAAAGGAGGGGAAGGACCAACTCAGTAAATGCACCGCCTGGCTGTAATCCAGGTTCATAGCCAGCCTCGGTCATTCATCTTGTTTTAGTGTCGAGCGCCAAGGACTGGGGGAGCAGAATCCGTGATCCTAACCACCTTGGGCTCCGGCCGCGAAGCCCATCACCAATATACTCCAGGTCCGTCCCAGGTCGACGGCTCATCTAGTCGGCGGGGTTCAGATCTTGAAACTATCAGATCTCCACCGCGGACCCGTTATCAATCCTTGAGAGATTGAAATGCCACAGTCCATAGCCATCATCACTGTACACTACGCGATGTACTAGGAGTAGCCATCTCCCATGCTGAGACCATGTCATTAGGCCGGAGGTGGCAACCAACTCTGGCTTTAGCCAGTGATTTCTTCCACTATGACCTAGCGCAGACTACACTAGTCTTCTCGTTTCGTGTTCGAAACCCCTCAAACCTTGCACGGAAGATGGAGCGGTGGAGGTGTCGGGTTCAATGTTGGTATGGAGAGTGGGGTAGTGAAATTTGGGAGCTCAATTTTACCATACCACATTATCCTGCGCTCGAGACATGGTGTACTTCGTACTTCGTACCTTGTCGGCCACTGAGGCATGGGTAATAAAACTCGCCAAAGTGGATTGCTTGCTCGGCCGTAGCAGTGTGATAGGTTCTAGAAATGAGGTCAGTAGTGTAGTGTAGACCGCTGCAATCGTTGGGCAGCAAAGGACCCAAGATCCCAAAGACAAAGAGGGGGAATCGCGAGCTGATGACCTGTCAAGTGCCGGTGTTCGGTTTGGTCAATGGCACGAGGTGGACCGCAATCGCTCGACTGCAATCAGGGACTTGATAAGTGGTTTTAGAGCCATGTAACAGCATCTAAACCTACCTCTAGTTATGCCATGTTCGAGGTTTGCCCAGGTTCGTAAGGAACATGTCGGTCGGATGGGTGAAAGCGTGTGACAAGTCACTCTCTGTTCCAGCCTCCCGCAGAGAGAGCATTGGCAGTAACTCAGCTTGATGGCAACCCACAAATACGAGGTGTTAAGAAGAATCGAGCCTATGAAGTGAAAGCTCTTGTGTGTTCGAGTGCAGCCAAAGGGCAGTTTTGGACTAGATGGAAGACGGAAAGAGAATTAAACCTTTTTCTTCTTGGAAAATCGGGGAAAGACGACCCCGAATCAAAGGGACCTGAGTGACCAGGGACCGCTTACATGAAAAGTAAGTTCGAGTCACAGCACAATAAAACGGCCGATTAGGTTTAATCGGCTGGAAGCTGCGAATCTGCGAATCTGTCGGGTACCTCAAATGTATCACGTTGTATCCTGGGATCGGATTCCAAGTTCGATTATGGGGCAAAACTAGCGAACACATGAATATAGTACGAATCCAGCTTCCGCAGTTTGGGGGCCGTCTTGAGATCAAATGACAAGGATTAGATGCCCCTCGCTCGACTCGTCCTTGGAGGCCTTCCCGAGCGTCAGGTAAACTATATTAAGTGAGTATGTACTTCGTAGTGTAGTATATATGTGAGCTTGAATGTGAGTCCTGACCCAGTCGCTGGATTCCGACCCTGTCTAGTTCCAGCGGGGGCTTCTTCAGTTCTTGGGTGGGGTGGCCCTTGCTGTACCTGAAATAGGGGATAATTAAGGCATCGAAGGTTTCCTCTCTGGTGTACGAAGCAAGGCATTTCCGAGTATGAAATTGGTTGCGAACATTCCGGAATCCTGCTTGCAGAAGAATGCCTGGGGGCTGGAGGGTTGGAAGTGGCCAAAGGCCGGCCAGGCCCAG
Organism: Scedosporium aurantiacum; assembly: GCA_000812075.1. NCBI lineage: Eukaryota > Fungi > Ascomycota > Sordariomycetes > Microascales > Microascaceae > Scedosporium > Scedosporium aurantiacum. The sequence goes on from JUDQ01000410.1 coordinate 5,226, forward strand.
CATCATGCATCAAGTGTGGGGCTCAGCGCCGCTGGATAGAACGACCTTGACAGTATTCAACTCACAGAGGCCAGACCAGGCCAGGCAGGATGCCGATAGTTCGCAGCTGATAAGATTAGCCAGGGCAAACGCGGCAAGGGCCTGACAACCTTGGCAGCAGGAGCAAACATCGTAACTTCACAGTTTACTGTATACATGGAACACCGTAAGCCCGCCCGCTCCTCCTTCGATAATGCTGTTGTAAATGATGTAGTGTACTTCGTAACATGCCAAGACACGAGGATGAAGTTGGGGGAAGGAGCCCACAGGCCAAGATAGCATACATGCTCACTGCTAACACCTCGGAGTACGAAGTACATGAGCAGATTGAGCTTCCTGCCATGTGTCATGAACTTTTAGCTGGGGGTAATTGATCCTTCGCTGATTAAACCTACGCAGGCGGAGCCCGAAAGCTAAATTACACCAGGAAGGAAGGGTAGGAAGGAGATCAATAAATTTACTCAGGTAGGAACCGCAGAATTCAAAGACTTTTCACTAGTCTGAGATCCAAGTCGCCTCACATGGATAGTCTGGGGCCGCTAGTCGAGTCTATCATATGGAAAAATTCCGTACTTCGTCAAGGATCCCTGGATGGAAATTACATTTACTGGGCTATTGAAAAGAATATTGGGAGGATATACGCTACATATACGGAGTGTGAAGAAAGAACCTTAGAGACCGGGTCCGGACTAGGTCACGATCCCGAAGGGAAGGGTCTAGCGAAGGAGCGACGGTCCGAGTTGGCTTTGCTGGCAGACAGGCAGGTGTCTCCGGTCATAGTCCTAGCACCAACGCTTGTATCACCATTGTCTCCGAGAAGGAACGGACGTTCAGGGTGTTCTTCCTTCCTCCCACTACTTCGTACAGGTAATTTTCTTTCGGGAAATACTCCATGCAAAAGGGCACAACCGAACCCCACGAGATTGGGAAGGACCTGTCCGTTTGTGCGGGGCTAGTCTCCAACTCCACTACGACGAACGTAAAGAGCACTTGGTTGCTGTTGCTGCAGAGCGCAGACACAACTGAATTTGACTGCAGTTGTCCGAAGTGCAGTGTTGTTAAGTGCCAGGCGCACCCCACCACAAGCGCCGCCTTGCCGCACTCACCTATCACATGGATTTTAGGAGCTTTTGCTCCGGCCACAGTCATCATTGATCTTCTCTCATCAATGCCCATCATTGCCCATCACTGATAACTCATCCCGGCCCCAGATTTATAGATAGTATGGGGCACTTTGAGGCGAAACCCCAAGGGCTCTTTCTTCTCCAGGCACCCGGGCAGCACAGAACACTTGCCTAGAGCACATCGGTATAACGCAAGTCATCAATTGTCATGTCAGAGTTTGCCGAAAGGTATAGCTGGGCGATGCCGCTCCTACTCCCTCTTATTGCTGCTCTTCGCCCCCCAAGCCTCAAACTGCACTCTGCACTCCGCACCTGCTTCGGGCCACTGCGCGCCATGGGCGTGGACCCGTGGACCCGTGGACCCGTTTATACTTTTTAGCAGCAAAAGTACGAAGTAGTGTAGAGGGGGAGGGGCTGAGAAGAGGGGGGGGAACAAGTTTACAAAAGGAAATAACGGTTCAATGCTCCTCCCCTGAAGAGGAGGAGTGAAGGGAAAGTAGTGTAATAAAAGGAAGGAGGAGAGGAGTAAAAAAAAATAAGGACAAGGAAGCTGCGAGGAAACCGCGCAAGACCATGCGACCTCCACCCCAGCTAACTGCTTACAAGTGTACACTAGAAACCTTCCCACAGCCCTAATTCCTCATTTGCTCTCTCTGCTTCCTGTGGTCTGGTGGCCCGTCTTTCATCATCACCGCTTCGTGTCACTAAATCGCAATGCTACCGCTTCGCTACCATACATGCGTCAAGCGGGCGGCTGTCTTCTGTTAGGGGCCAAGTCCTGAGTCCTGCGTAATAAGTGAGAGACCGGAAGTAGGGAGAAAGACGAAGAGAGGGGTGTCGTTGGCTTCACTGTCTTCCTCACCCTCGGCCCTTCCTACGGCCTTGGCCCCGTTGCAACGTCTTCGTCGTCTTCGTCGTCTTCAGCTCACACCGCGCGTGCCCTTCCCTTCACTGGAAGGAGGCCGAGAAAACCTGCGCCCACCTCGCGGTGGCAAACTCGCGACAGGAAGAACATCTCCTACCTGGCAAAAGTGAATCGACTAACCACCGTTTTAATACCCTACCTGCTCTTCCGGTCCACCCACCCCCGTCAACGGTCTACACTACACTACTTCGTACATATTCTATGCCGATACGCCACGCTATGCGACACACACCCCATACAACCCACTCACACGCCCCTTATACATCAAATACCGCGAGGTACCTTCACACACCTCATCTTTGTGAGTACGTGGTCGAGCGGAACCACCCGCAAAACATCTCCCAGACGTATACCGACCTCCCGGACAACGGATGTTCTCCCGACGGTGTTATGCTTGTTGCGCACAAAAGCCACACTCTCCTCTTCCTCAATTATAATTGTATATAGATCTCAGCCACATTTCAGTATTCGATGTCGAGGAAGGCATAGCCAGCGATACAAGCCCTCTCTCATGTCCCCTTGCTACCACTAACACTCTCTCCCGTTACCTTCTCGACGCCCGCCGCCGCCGCCGCTGCTGCCGTTCTCTCTACGTTCTTTGAATTGCTTTTACGTTTATCATCGCTCCATCATCACTCATTGAACGGATTTAATGTGCACTGAGCACATCGGTGACTGCCCAGTCTGCGGGAAACAATATCTCATCTATGTTGAGTTCTGCCCTCAGTACCACCCTCCGGTCCTGGTATGTCCCAGGGGAACCACCGTCAATCGTGCCCCGCAACGAGAAGGGCAGTGCCCAAGCCCTGTCTGCCCTAATAGCCGGGTGGGAGGTTGCCAGGTTATATGAAACCCGGAGAATGACAACAAACCAGCTCGCCAAATGTTAGAAAATCCATCCCTGATTCCCGTCGTTTGACTTCCGACTTCTCAAAGTGCGAACCGTCCTTCTTCCTATCCTCCCAGCCCCTTTTCCAGAGACTGCTGCGAAGGACCCGGCGAGTTTGTGCGTCTGACTCGTCTTCCGACCATACTCTTAAGGATCCTTTCCGAGCGGGGCACAGCATTACTCAGAGTTTTTGACCGTTGGAATCGACCTCAACGATTTGATCGATCCCCTCATACTCCGGGAGCTCGAAATCGTACTTTTGCGCAATACTAGGCGGAACGAACCTATTCTTCGCGTTAGCTGATCTTGAAATGGAAAACGGACCCCGCCCGATACGTTGTTGCAGCTTCTGGTGGTTAAATCGGGGGGGGGAGAAACTAGGTCCGTACCTTCCTCCGATGAAATGTCTTCCAGCGAAGTGCTTAACGAGCGGCTTCGGAGCCGTGAGGCTAACGAGGACAGCAGGGTTGAAAGTACTTCCGAGTCCGGTTTTAGGAGGCCCATTTTCGATATCCCAGGACGACGGGGCATCTACGGAAGTCACTGGGAGCTTGGTCTCTTGGAGAGCTCGGATCACGGCAGGGAACGGCTCTCGGACCTCACCGGAAAAGCTGAAGCCTACGCAAACGGATCAGACAATACTCAGGACCGCTGGGCGGCGTTGCGAGGAAATCAAGGGATCACACACCGAAGATTGCGTCCACGACATGATCCGACACTTTAAGCGCCTCGGAGAAATCGTCGACGAATGGCACGTTCAGGTCTTCCAGCTGCTTGGTGAGCCTCTAAACGGAAGTCCAGCCGGTTAATACGAGAATCATGGAAAGGAGAACGTTTGCATGTGGAAGGATGGAACTCGACTTGCTAGATTAGGAAGGGTGTACAATAAGAAACGAGAGACGGGAGAACGGAAAAGGAAACATCGGATCAAGCAACACAGACCGAGTTGGATAGAAAAGCATCATTACAACGGGAATGAAGGGCGCAGGTGCATCGAACTACTCTCTAATGAGCAGCGTGAAGGGGACGCGGACAACATGTTCTAATGCATTCTCGATTTACAAGGCCATTTTCCTTCCGTCTTGCACCGAGCTTTGTGTGAAACAGGAATCGAGAAACAAAGGCTTCAGTGTCTCGGATTCCGACGTTTTGCAGCTGATATTTCGAAAGGAAGAGGCACACGAACGCACCTAATTCGGCTTCGCACATATAGGGCGGAACTACCAAAGCACCTATCACGCCGATTGGAACGAAGAGAAGTTGGAGAAGCCGACCTACCTGATAGAGATCGTTCTTGCTCCGTTTAGGGTAGTATATGGAAGGTGAGTATCCGTAATGGCGAAGATGTCGTGCGGCGACAAGGCCATCACCGCCTATGCTAGGTCAATCACCGACCTGATCAAGGTCGGAGGCGATATCCACGCATATTAGAAAGGAGGCCCTTACCATTGTTCCCCGGTCCGCAAGCAACAAGGATTCGCCTCCCAGAGCTTGGAGGATGGACCTTGAAGACTACCGGGATTGTAGATTAGTACATGCCATTGTGTAAGCCGTAGTTGGTAAACGTATTAACCAGTCATGCAGGGGGTTCTTGGAAAAGAGAGGAAAACCTGGCATAGATGTGACAAAAACAAGGCGCGAAGAACCCGCAAGACCAACCTGCTTGAGAGACAGACAGCCCGGCGAGCTCCATGAGCTGATCAATGGAGAAGGCGCAGGTGCTCATGAGCTCCCTATCAAGGGCAGCGGCAGCCGTCGCCGAAAGGGTCTCGGGATCTTTGTTAGCAAAGGAAAAGGACTTATATGACATCGCCGCGGGCTCTGGCAGGGAGCTGTAATCCTTGCCGGGAGGAGCTTACCTTGAAAGTCATACTTGGGCTCGGGTGCTTGATGATAGAATGTTAGCTCTCCGAGGGCGTCGTTGCAGTTCTTAGTTTCTTTCTTTTTTTGTTCGTCCTCAACTGGGTTACAAAGTAATTGAAGAACCGAAAATAGACATCCCCTTTTAATAAGGCACAAGGTGCTGGTATTATGATATGATCGGGACCTGGAATAGATTCAATGACGTAAAATAGTGGGAATCAGTGTTGCCCAAAGAGCAATTGCTTCTTCCCGGAGGTTGAGGTAACGCAGTTATTTCGGTATTCCTGCAGCGGCGGCTCCCGCTTGCCACGTGACCGACATGGACCGGGAACTTGCCGCCAGGAGACCTCTCTGTTTTTTTCTCTCTGTAATATATGTTTTAATCATTCTCAATGGGCAACACGGTAATTGATCTATTGGCGCGTCAGTTAGACCTGGACCTCTTTATATCTGCTGTTCTCTCGTCCGTTAGCTCTAGGGAGCCTCTCTTCTGGGAATATTGAGTAATAGTGTCGGTCCAGTTTAACGGTTTGGCAGCTGCCTGGCTAAACATCGGCTAATAAATATCGGACCCACTGTCCTTGAATCTTGCAGAGCCTTTCGCGATTTCCCAAGTCGTGTGAGGCGGCCAGATCAATAGAACTTCAATATCTGCGCGAACCAGGGAACTCCGGGGGAGAACCAGAAAAACCGCACGAAAGCCGAACTTCCAAGATGGTCGTGAGAATTCGCCTAGCGCGCTTTGGGCGCCGGAATAAGCCCTTTTACAACATTGTCGTTGCGCAATCTCGGTATGTACTCCCATTTCTCTTCTCTTTTTTGTCCTCCTTTGACCTCCCTCCGACATATCACTCGAGGGAGTTGGTATGAACGGTCCCGTGAGATGGCGAATATTTTACGTTTTCTACTCGTGTTTTGATTGATCGTAGCTAATGGCTCGATTCGGTGGATATAGCTCTGCGAGGAACAGCAAGCCGATGGAGGTCATCGGGACCTACGATCCGATCCCGAAGCTCGACGCCTACGAGAACTCGGGCAAGTTCCACAAGGACATCAAACTTGACGTGGTGAGGGCTAGGTACTGGATTGGTGTAGGCGCGCAGCCGTCCGATACAGCATGGAGGATATTATCGATGGTGAGTCTCAACGCTCTTCGTCCCAATGGATATCTCGACACCGGCACATGGAAGAAACCCTGGAAACTCCCATCATAACCGCGCTCCTCTTGCCAGACATGAAGATGGATAATAGAGCGGGTGGATGCGGTGGCCAATGGACACTCTACACTTGGGATGACAGGATTTTGAGAGGGGACTTGTGCTAACCGAGATGACATCTCCAGGCCGGGATCCTCCCCAAACGAACCTTTGGGAACACGCAGGCTTCTGAAGCTCCCGCCGCCCAACCCGAGGCCAAGGCTTCTTCCTAGGGTCCCTCCTCCCAGTCGGATCTCTGTCCTCCTTTCTGATGTAATTTTACGGGATTATCTGGAACATGTATAAAAAGTTTAGAAAGCATTTAATGCGGAGTTCTGTTGGGATTGTACAGTCTGAAATGTACTCCTTTGCTATATACGTGATATAGTGCTTTCGAGAAGGCAGACCTCGCTTCACCTTTACAGCTACACGCGGTAATCAAACTCATAATACCACAGTCGTCATCGAGTTGTGTATAAAAAGTATCCTTAGACATATCGAAGTCTAATTGATAGCTACATCAAATTCGTGATCAACTCTGGCCAAACCCCAATTCAAACTAGTATATATATATGAAGGACTGCAACAAAGCCAAGGCTTTAGCCAGTAATCAAGTATCCAAAGAAAGAAGTAAATTGAGGGGCTCTTAAGAAAGGAAGGGAATCTTAGAAAAATGGAAGGGCCAGAAAATCTCTTTGACATTGGTAGAAAGGAATGAAAACAAAACTCCGTTCGCGAGATGCCCATACTATAATATATCGTCCCTTGCAACCCCCCATTACGCCTAGTCATGACTCGAAAAGAAAGAAGAAAAGAGAGAGGAGGAAAAAAGGAGAAAGCAACACTCTCTGAAGGGAAAAGGGAAGAAGGGAAAAAAACTCTACAGGGGAAATCTTATGTCGGGCACCGCCAGCCGTCAACCCGGATATTCTTTTCGTTGCGTGGGTTTATCCCAGCTTATTTCTTGGGCTTGGATTTTAGCATCCTAGTGCGTAACGCTGAACCACGTGTTCATGACGAGACAGACGACCATGACGACTACGCCGTAATAAGACAGGCAGAGGGCCAACTTGCGCAAGATGTCATGGTCGAAATGCTCAAGGTCCCATCTCCAGGTACGCCAGCGATGCACAGTAGCACCGGCCGCACTGACGAGGCTTCTCAGGCTCGTGGTGCTGGTGGCTAGTGCCGCGTCGTCATCGGAGGCTACAGAATCGAGATCGTCGCTTTCCTTAGAGAGGCGTTGATGATGCAGACCTTCGGGGTCGCTGATCTTGTAATAGAAGAGACCGGGGAGGATAAAGCTGATGCTCGTGGAGCCGGTACTGCCGACGTACGCAAGCATGGTATCGAGACTACTAACGGATAGAGCCGTAATGTAGCTGAATACGATAATGAGGGTCGTGATGACCGCGAATCGGAGCTCCGACATGCCCCCGGAACCGCCATGGTCGGACTTTGCGGTGTCGTCAGTTGCGGACGGAAGCAGAGGCCGGCTTCCGGAGGAGGTAATGGTGTTCTTGTTTCGGGCGCCATTGGGTCTCCAGTTCGCGACAGCATCAAGGGAGGCACGGCAGGGGTGGATCTGTAGCGGGATGGAAAAGGTGACGAGGACGACAATAGCTGCCTTTGCGACGGTTGATGCCACAGAGGGAGTGTCTTTAAAACATGTTAGTAATTAGTTGCTGGAGATGAAAAGAGATGGTGACTTACACATCGAAACAATGTTGCCTACGACGCTGTTGCCGAAGGTAAGATAGCCGGTGATGGCAACCAAGATGTAAATACTAGCGGCAGAGCCAATGCTGGAACCCACCACAGTGACGACACCGCTGGGGGAGTTATCCTCTAGCTCGTTCAGAATTGAAAACATCTAAGGGCTGGTAAGTCTCTGCTCTCTCGCGTCTCGGACCCTAGAATCGTAGGTAAAAGGAAAAAGAGGTAACATACGTTCTGATGGCAAGTGTAGGCAAACACCACCACAGGCAAGCTGCGAAGCGTGGCAACAGGGCCTGCCCATTCAATGACGCGAATAGGGCCTCTCTGGCTTAGGTCATCCACAAAAAAGTGATAGACAACCAGAATGACTAGGTAGCCAATTGAGACCAGCGCAATCACACTCGTATACTTGAGAGAATCTAGTCGCTTCAGGAAAGCGAGCAATATGACTGGCAACATGAACGCCGTAATCCAGAACTTGCGATCCATGAGGTACGGGATCTCATCTGCATGGCTGTTGAATCCCAGCATGACGCCCGGCATCAAGTCGCCGATAATGATCATGTAGGAAACACCGACACCAAAGCACTTGATGGCAATGGCGGCATCGAAGATGATAGACAAATTCGGGTACGTGATTTGTGACAGAGCGAAGAAGGACGACTTTCCGCGATCGAGGTATCGGGCGCATCGAGACTGCAGGTATAGGCCGAAGGCTGCCGTGATGCCGGACCATACTATGAGACAGATTCCGAGCACTACACCCATTTTCGACATAACAGCAGGCATGGCGAGGGTTCCGGCGCCAACAACTATCGCGATGTGATTAGAAACAATTAAAAACCAGAGCATACGAAGCTATAGAAACATACTCGTATTAAGCAGGTTTATGATGCTGCTGATGATGGTGGCGTTGCCCCCACCCTCCTTCTCCTTGCTTCGGCTTTTTCTTCTACATGCCCAAGAAATGTCAGTAACAATATTCACTTCCGTGGGCAAGACAACATTGTAGATAGAAGTGGTGATTCCATACCGGTTCATGTCGTTGACGTAGCCAGCTGGGGCTAGAACGCCATGTGATGAAGATGGGTAGACAGTCATCGTGACGTTGGGTGGTCGTCGAACAAAGCAGGCTCGTCTGGACAAGAGAAATTGGAGTAAATCGTAGTATTTCGCAAGAAACGCAACGGACGGGTGCAGCGCAAGCGCGGTCCCAGGTTTTAGATGATATTTGATCTCTTCAGACTGGAAGTGTCGCCTGTCACCTCCCACGAGCCATCACGCCCCAAGTAGCTAAACCGTGGGGCCGCGAGAAAGACGGGGGCGGGTCCCTAGTAATTGTCTGGAACAGAGTACTTCGTACCAAGCTATCAATTCGGGCTCGGCGCGGTTGGAGATCGAGAGGCGGGATCGCGGCGCTTTGTGCTGGATTATCGTCGTAGGAGTCGTCGAGGTTGTCGAGGTTGTCGAGGTTGTCGAGGTTGTCGAGGTTGTCGAGGTTGTCGAGGTTGTCGAGGTTGTCGAGGTTGTCGAGGAAAGAGAGACGCTGGGATAATTTCCGTGTGACAAGACAGTGTACATCTGATACCAAGACTTTGACTTCGGATGGGGAGACCTCGTGTCCTATCGAAAGCTGCCGCCGCCTGCAACGGCTCGTTACGTGAGTGCTTTCCTACCACTTGAGTGGTGAGGAATGGCTTGGTGGGGCTTGGCTTTCAGGCGTGTCCAATGGAAATTCGAGATAACCAGGGGGTGGCTTATGTCATCCACACGTCACCTGGGCCAGGATTAGCGCCATGAAAAAGCCAATCGAGGAAAGGGCTGATAGAGTTGCGATGCGAATAGGGGAGTGGCGATACGGGCCCTGAATCCGACTCAATCCATCCCATCCATCCCACTATCAGGTAATTACTCACGCGACCTCCGGGTTTCCAGGGCTGCCGAACATTGTGTTATTTCTTGCCTATCCGGGCCATAGCATTTGCGAGATAGGAGAAATTAGGGTGCACAGTAGCCTGGTGTACCATCATTGCACTCAGCTACACAGGAGTTCCATTAAAGCTGTTTAGCTGAACGAGGGTCAGCTCTCCACTCCTCACTCAATAGTGGTGTCCTGGTGTCTCCCAACCGCTCTCACCCGGAAAGACATTTATCACACCTCATTTCATATCGCAGCCTAGACATGGAGTCCACATTAGACACGACTTCACTCTCAACTATTCTCCTATTCGAGTCACGGCTGCATCGACTCGAGCACATCTTATATGGTGAACCAACGCCTAGCCAGACGGCAGAGGACGCTTCCATAGCCGAAAAGCTCGAAGATCTAGAGCGAAGGTTTGCATCCATAGTCACCCATGTAAGAGTTTACAATGAACTCTTTAAGATTTGTGAGCCTGCCCTTCCCCACGGCGCGAATCGTATGAGAACGCATCTCCCCAAGACCTGCCACGTCTCACCTAGCCTCAACCTATGTTATCAGATAAGTGGAGATGAGGCTAACTTCATCGCAGATAAGGCCTACCCATCACTATTTCTCGACCCGGAACCGTCCGCACCTCCGCCAGACATGCCCCTTGATGCTGTCAAATCCATCGTTTTAGCTTCGGCCTCGTCCTTCCCTGCGACAGAGTCCGCACTAAGAGCGGTGAATGACTGCCAAGTCCCAGACCCTGCCCAGAGCGCGGCGTTGATATCGCAGATGGAGAGGATGAAGGCTCTCGAGACGACGCAGCTCGCCCAGGCAGCGGAAATTGCGGAACTTCGGACGAGAAGTGAGAAAGTTATCCGTCAGTGGTACGAGGATAACGCGCTGGCTTCGTCCGAGTTCATCGCGGAGATGGAGCACCGGGTCTCCCTGGTAGAGAGACTAGTCAGGCGAGCGGAGAAGGAGGGGGAATCACAAGGCATATGAGGAGAATTTAACAGGCGCGGGTTTTAGACGCTGCTATCCTTGACATGGCACCTGTTGGCTGAATAGCCACCTCACGTCTACTGATGCAATTTTTGGTTTCAACTGGACCACGCCCCGAGACATGTTGATTCCGGGATAGGATTTCGAACCTCGGTGATAGAGAGTCCATTCAATGTCTCCTGATGAGAGCGGGAGGGGGACCGGAAAAGTGGAGCCGGATGGGAACATGGGCTTGCTGAGAAATAACTAGATTCTCTTGGTATCCCCAGTTTCAAGCGGTGCGAAGCCAGTTCTGGTTCATATGTAAGACCTAGTGTTGGAAAGACCAGAATTGAAATACAGCCAGACATGTACAGCCCAGGTTGGATGTCCCCCAGGCCAATGACAAGCCCATGGCATCCAAGACAAACTAGCTAGGCCCACTAACATGCTAAGTGTCTTAAGGGTGGAATCATCGTACTAATGTGGTAGGGATTTTGTCAACTCATTAACTCCCCGTCGAGCTTTACACTATCTCCTTGACGCGCCCAACTCGGAGTTGATTCCATCCGAGAGCAAACATGCCCTTTGGTCTCGATAACCTAAACCCCTACTTCATACATCGACGAAGAACGGGACGAGCATTAGACGTTCCCTAGGTATGACGAGATTTATCTTGCAAAAAGTCCTAAAGTCGGATCGCTTGATCTTTCAATTGCGGTTCGTCAACATTAAAGCACATGCGCCATCCTCGAACACAATTGTTGGAAGATAAGTTCAAAAAAGATTCATCTCCCTCGAGCCTCGAGAAATCCCATTCCCTTTAACTCATTCGAAACATACCCCAACTCAGAACCCCCTACTTCGTAGATGGCGAAACTTTGTTTGGCAGGCGCCAACAAATCGGCCAGTTATATATATCTCTAGGGTCCCCCGCACTAGCGAAGTGCAAGGAGGGTGACCGGAGTCGAGATCGGCACCTCGTGGTCGGGAGCTGCATCTCCGCGTTTCAAGGTGACCTCAAGACTCCTGAAGCGTAGAGCGTTCACTTTGTGGTGGGAAGCAAGCACAAAAATCCTCAACGTCGGCTATGTGGATAAACTGGATGCATGTTGGGGTAATCTTAATGGCTTTCTGGCGTCCATTTCCTTCCAGCGCGCATCGTAGAAAATCATAGTTTGTTTGTTTATATTGTGATCAATGTGCCCAACGCCTGGTCTCTTCACGAAGGGGGCTGAGGTCAAGTGGAATGTAGGTCATTGTCAATTCAACCCTGAGGAAACGTCATCGATCAATCAAAGCCTGGTGAAGTCTGTCTATATGCTTTCTTATCTGCGACCAAACCTAAAACACAACAAGGGCACCGAGTAGATCTCGTGGCATCCCCACGCTTAGGTATGTATCTCAAACTTCCTAGGATTGTTTCTAATAAATCGTCAACGATGGAGCGCAATGGATGAAAAACGGACCCTTCGTTTCCCCCCCACAGCCGCCCACCGTTGCCAGGAATGCAGAGGACGTCGACGAGGGCCAGTTGGAGCTTGAGCTTAGTGCAGGGGCTTCAGTCGCCTGAAGCGTCTCATCAGTAAACGGATTTCCTTTGTACATAGGCGCCCTGCGGACTCTTGGACCGCAGCTGCATGTTGCCGTCGTCTGAACAAGGCCCATGGAGAAATCCCCAATTCTCCTCCGTGCGAAGGAGGCACCACTGTTAAATCCTTGGGGGTTAAGCATTGAGTCGAGGAATGAGGAAAAAGCACTAAAAGGCTGGTGACGCTGCGGAAGCGGCTGGGTAACGTTGAACCAGCCACCAACCAAAATGTCAAATGCTTCGTCGAAGTTTATGGTGCCGTCGACTAATCTCGAAGGTTAATTCTCGCCAAGAAACCCATGCTGAAAGCGCTGTGTACCGTAACAGGAGAGATCGGTCAAGTATCGGTGGACTTGCCCTCCACGGTAACACGGCCACCCCGTGCTCGTGGTCCTTGTCAAGTTGCACCGCTTGCCTAGGTTCCGCATACTCCGTAGCATCGAAGATCAATTGGCTTGCAGTGCTTTCCCCCTTGTGAATTGTGAAGTACACGAGTCAATGGCCTGGCAAGAAGAGGCCGATGAATGGGCAAGTGATCGGGTATTCCGCAGCACAAACGGGCTATACGAAGTACAAATCAATTCGCGATATTGATTTGATGGCATGTCTTGTCAATCAATGTGTGCTTCTCAACACTTGAATCGGAGTCCCCATATCCACTCATCAATGGCAACTAAGAATTATCGATTTAAGGGCTTAGACGAAGATCACTCTGCTGATGAATCCTGTCGTGGGTCTTCAGAGTGCTGTGCCTGGCCTAGCCAGGACCAACCAGACTAGGATCACCACTTTCCCGGCCGATGATTTCGAAGTACATGTTGTCTTATAGGAACGTTAATATGACTTTTAATGGCTCGGAAGGAAGAGCGGACCATGCTGTTAATTAAGCTCCTTTAATCCTGTAAACCCTGGAAAGCTTGGATCGAGAATAGTCGCGGGAACAACTTGGACAGCCCCGTTCGGAGAAGTGCCCGGCAAGCCCCGCCTCTCACTTCCTCTCTTCTCAGGGAGGGAGGTTGACAACGGTATTAGGGGGTTCAGCCGCTGCCGAGATCGTAGAGTTGTCACGCGTCCCAGGTCTTGACTTTGCATGGCGAGTGGTGTTCGTGAAAAGAATTGGATTGGAGAACGAGGTTGGAAACGACGCGGCCTCAGACAGCGAACACATGTAGGTTCCTCCCAAGCTGGACCAAAAAAAGCACTGCATCGACAAATCTCGGAATTCTCAGTGGAGTCAATGACGATCAATTTAGTCACAAAGTGCTTCAAGTGCCTCTCCTCTCTCGCATTGATCGAATCTCCGCCCTATCCTTGTCCGCCTTGGAGAATGTCACTCTGAAATCGAAAGCCGCTTTTTCCAAAATCATGGGAGATTCGGTCAAAGCCACGAGGTATCGACAGGGGGCATGGTCACACCTGAATCTGAAGAGAGGGCCTGGTCTCAACGTAAAAGAGGTCCTGATCTCGCTAATGTCCATGAAGCTTCCCAGAGAAAGCTGTTTTTGTAACACGGGTCACAGCCCTATTACCCAATCCATTAGATCCGTAAGTGGAGAAAGTAAACTACTAGGGCACCTCCAGCACCCTTGAACTCTCTTGGCCCAACGAATTTGGATTCGGGCTGGAGGCCTGAGCTTGGTGATCACCTGCTCAGTCGCGATGAGCGAGGGTTGTGTCGAAGGTCCGTGAGGAAACACGGGAAAACGCGGTCTCCTCAAGGCTCATGGCCGGTCCTCAAGAGCTGCAAGCACTCAAATACTCTCAAGCCCATCCGCTTACTCGAACCCCTGCATGGGAAGCGACCTCACAGAAGTCACGGACGTTTCTTAGAACCGAGAAATAGGAAACACATTTCTTTCTCCTTTTTCTTTTCCCCTGTCTCGAAGATGGAAAGACTCGCTCTCTTCAAAAAAAGATGCGAGAGCTACAATTTACTCTACAGTTTCTATCCACTTCTTTTGATCTAGAACTGGGAGGATCTGGCCCGTTGACGATGCGCAGGCTGATATGGATTCATCTTTAGCCTATCAATGATGGTCCCCTTTCCCCAGTCGGCACAGGGCGTCAAGATCGCACCGACCACTCGCTTGGCCAGGCCAGCCATTAGCTCGACCAATACTGCTTCGTTGGCTGTCTTTTTTTCTCCAGACAGAACGGGAGGAACGGTGGCACTGTACTTCGGAGGACTCGTCCTATGTAAGGGAGTACATCTTTGGAGGTCCAACCGATTTCGATCCTGAAGCCACAACTCGAATCTTGCAGCGCTATTGTAGTCCGAGGATGTGATGGTGGGTAGACAACAATTGGAAAAAATAAAGAGAAAAGGCCAATCCAAGAGCCTGGCCAAGCTGGCCCCGTTTCAAGCAGTGGAGCTCGCGAAAACTGATAGGGATAGGATAATACCTGGTGGGCATCGTTGAGACTTTCTTTGTCATATGTGAGCGTGGAATCACAGGATTCGCAACTACGAAGTAGTTGTAGCAGGACTTCATCACTCCTCCAGTCGCTCGGTATCAAAAGAGAGGACCATCAAAGCATTACGACGCTGGTCGGGCCTTGATGAGTCCGATGAAAATACGTGGGTCGTTCTGGCTCCGGTTCGACACTACTTCGTAGATTGCCGAGAACCGTCGATGGAAAAGGCACGACGGAGACTGCTTTAGGCGTTTTATGTTTCGCTCGGTCACATTCCGCATGGAGCATCAAACCCCTGACCTCCACTTTCCCTCCACTCTTAAAAATGGCGTCGTGTCGACTGGGGACAACCACCCCCTAGTTCGTCGTCATCACATCAAAGAACGAAGTAGGTTTCTGTCGAGAGCACCTGATCGAGGCCGGACTTCTTTTCTTCCCCCACTTGGCTCAGGAACCAAGAGGAACAATCGGCATCTAGACAATAAGAGCCCTCTGTCAAGTGTGGTGTACGCCACAAAAGCACGCGGTCTATAAATTGAGTTTGTGAATGTGAATGTCCGTTGAATGTTCAATTGAGACGCTGTTCTGAAGGAGCGGAGAAGGGTACCGAGGTGTACAAATCCGACAATCTCGGACGCGCTTAATATTATTAGCATTGTTGATGGAATTGAGGAATCTTGCCTGATCAAGAGTGGAAAAGCGTTCTGCGGCACTCTGGGAGGAGACAATTATACTGAGGTAGCGGACGAAGCAGTGGACATAATTACGGAGTACCTCGATCAATTGATGTCGTTCCGGTTGCCAGACCGTATAAAATAAACGGGCGCATGAGAAGAAGGAGGAACGACACTAGCGTGGCTGCAATACCCTAGCCAACCAGGCTTCAATGTTCTCATTTGCGAGGGCCACACCACCTGTCTCTCTCCCTTCACAGGGCATAGCGTACGGTGTACACTGGAGGGCGGTACCGTTTCCAGTTGTCTTCTCCAAAACAACATGGAATCCTACAACCTCGTACTTGTACCTGTACACTGCTTCATAGTGTACTTCACAGGGACGGAACTCGGACATTTGCTGCCATCCACTCCCTGGTCGATTACCATCCCCACGCCTGACAAGAAGTCGCACCTCCATTTCATCTATTCTTCCGTTTTCGACCATTAATTGATTACACTGGCCTTCTTCGTACCATTGATGGTGCAGTGTGGGAGTCTAGGAGAGGCGCAGTTCCTGCGAAGTACCTCAGCAGGTACGAAGTAGTAGGGAAGAGAAGGCACCACCCCCAATCAATCTCCTCATCTCTCATCTCCACCCCGTTCCACGTCGCCACTTTTCCTCCCCTCTGCCTTTCCTCAATTAGCCCTTCGCTCCCTCCTCTACGAAGTAGACTCCTCCAGGTTTCCAGTCCTCTTGTCTTCATTTCCCCTTTGCCCTTCATCTTCTCATTTGTCTTTTCAGCATTCGATCCATTCTCTTCTTTACTATCGTAGATTGTTTATTGTTCTGTCGTCGATCCCGACGAATATTTCCTGTTCATTACTTCGTACGCGGCCAGAGATCCCCCAGAAGTCCGCAGCGCTGCTGGCCAAGCCGCCGTTCTGTGACTGCCGAAACGCCCCCTCGAAACAACCAAAAACCACAAAACCACCTGTCTCACCCATCCCATCCCCCCAAGTGCTCCTTTCCACCACTCTTTTCAACCTGCCCTGTTTTAAATCCAATTTTACCATTCCCGTACCCAACCACCAAAAGATCTCCAACCAGTTGCCAACTGCAGTCACTCCTTTTTATCCAACTCAAACCCCCAGTAAATAAGCAAAGCGAAGAAATTACGAAATCCTCGAGTTCACTCGTACAGAACAAGTCGATCGCCCCTTATTGTCGCCCTATTCGAAATAACGACCTGGTGAAGGAATATCCAGCGACGCAAGCATAAGCGGACGATAAAGAAAGGGAAATTACTCTTCGACCGGCTCCGAGACTTCCTTTCTGACGATATCCACCGCCCGTTATTATCGAACGACGCAAATGTTTTAGAAGCGCGACGGTCGCCTGAAACTAAGTGTCAATCACGGTTATAGCCCAGACTCGCCCATCTCGCCCCAAACCCCGGATCAGAATATAACAACGAGGCCTTTTAAATTCTCCCCCGCTACACACTCCCGACCTCTCCAACAACTGAAGAGAAGGCGAACCGGCCCTTATGCCCTCTTACGGTCCCCTACACTCCCCATCGCTCAAGAAAATGGAAACTTCGCGGGTCCAATATGGGCGTAAGGGGATTAACATGGGCAACATTGTTGGCGACCCCTTCGCCCTTGCCACGATCTCTATTTCAATTGTAAGTATCACCAGGGCTTCTTGTCCTGTCATTTTCTCTTCAATTGCCCGCCGCCAATTGATCGACCACGCCACACCGAATTTTTTTCTCTCCCCTCTCACCGCCAATATTGTCTGTCATTGTCGAGTGGATGTCCCGGTTGTCAAGAAAGGCACCCAGTACAGCGCTGGGATGGATCCCTCGGAAGTCGACACACAAAGCATCTTGACGAGGAGCGAAAGACACAAACCTCGCGGACCCCCTTTCACTTCATCTATGCGATATCAAAACACGAATCCACAGGATAAAATCGCTAACTGAGTGTCGATAGCTTGCCTGGCTAGTGTCCTTCATTGGTGGTGTTATAGCTCAGATCCAAGTAAATGGCACTAGAAGCTTTCCGCCGTTTGCGTGGTGGTCTACCGTCTACATTCTCTTCCTGATAATAGGAATCTTCGTCGTCGTTGCATCCGATACGATCCAAACTTACCATGTCGCCGTCGTCGGATACCTCGCCGCCGGACTTATCCTTTCCTCTTCTTCAGTCAACTTCCTAATTTTCTCCCCCATGGCCTCCTTCCAGGCCACGGCCGCTGGTTTCATCCTTCTGTCGATGGTTCAGGTACGCTCTTGAAGTCGAGGGATTTCTTTCTTCTTTAGCTAACAGTTGGGTCAGATTGTCTGGATCTTCTACTTTGGATCGGCCCCCTCCGCTGTTCCTCGCGCCTACCTCGATTCGTTCGCCCTAACTAAGGAGTCAACCATGAACAGGCCGCCTGTGAGCGGTTTTGGCGGCATGGCAAGGCCCGAGACTTCGACTTCGGTCCAACCTCCCCAGATGTACACATCGGCTCAACTGAATGGCTTTGAGAACCCGTCTCCTGTTGCCGGCATGACGAGCGTCACCCGGGCGTCCACCATCCCTCCCACGTTTGGCAATAGCACCGTAAAGGGCGGTACGACGGTCACTGGTGCCGACGCCGAGGTGGTACCTCCAACGGAGTACCCCTACCGTGCCAAGGCCATCTACAGCTACGAAGCGAACCCCGACGATGCCAACGAAATTTCGTTCTCGAAGCACGAGATCCTCGAGGTCAGTGACGTGAGCGGAAGGTGGTGGCAAGCACGGAAGGAGAACGGAGAGACGGGCATCGCGCCAAGCAACTATCTCATCTTGTTATGAGCTACGACTACGGTCAACACTGTAATGACTTGATCCGTTTCCCTTTGTTCTAACATTACTTCTTCTATACTCGAGGCGTGTGTTCTCCCGAGTGTGGTTTCTGGCCATATTCTTCTGTTTCAAAATTCGATCATTGTCTTGATTCCTCTTTTTTTTCCTCTCCTTTTTTTTTTTCTGTTCGGTGGGGGCGCTGGAAAAGGGATTACTGTTGCGGCCGCTCTCAAACGATGAATGAGCGATAAATCCGCTCTATGAATTCTGTTGGGGGGACGAGCATTCCCGACGTCTTAGAAGATGATACCAACAGCTAGGGAGGGAATCGACAGGGTAGGCAACGTGGGATTGTGAGTTGTATTTCATTTTATTATTATCATGGGAGTATATCTGGGTAAACATGCAAAGAAAATAACGATGCCTTTTCGAATCGAAGTTTGAGCCTGCGCGTCATCTACGGCACCAGGGTCGATCGTCGTGCCTTTGCTGTGGTCTGGTCGTCTTCGCGTCTTCAACCACTGTTTCCTTAGCCCTCCATTCTCTGTATTCACTCCTACATACACATTCCTGACGACCTCGGCGTTTCAGTAATTTGGTCTTGTTCCTGTGTACCTGCGCGTCTCTATGATATATACCTAAAATACGGTAGCAATTCAGGAACCATCGTGATATTTTTAGCGGGCCCATTTGATGTGGTATATAGTTGGTTTACGTCCATCAGTGAAGAAGCCTTCTCCCGTCATCTTCGAGGTTGACGGTGGCTGCGACGATGGGGATTAAGGGCCGGTCATGGTGCAGGCGGGCAGGTATATTCAAGAGGGCCATGGCGGACGGGACGAGACACTTCATGACGGAGGCCTGACCTGAACGTACCGCTGCCGATGGATACTAATACCGAACTTGGCCCCTTCTCGGCCGCACTACGATGCTCAGCGTCATGCATGCCACGACGCCCGCGAAGAGCGTGAGCTCAGGGGCCATATGTCAGCTAGTTAGTATATGCGATCTTTCGTCCAGCTTGAGAGCTGGTACGGTCGAGGGAGAGTGAGAAGTGGTCTAAGCAGGCAGGATATCTCGGAGGCCGGGAAGTTTCAGAAACACGTCGGCGGCATGTCTCTAGTCGATGGCAGCGATACGTGGAATGAGGAGGGCCACTGCTAGGCGCCGCTCAGGGACAGGACATCTAGCTTGCTCACAGCTGCCCATGGCCTATCCAAGTCCGGCAGGAGCAACCTCATGTGCTCCCTCTTCCCACCCAGGCAACGCCTACAAGAGCATCTTTCCTCCTCCTCCTTCTTCCCCCCAATACCAGCCGCAATGGCCATGTATATATCAAACATCGGTGACAAGCCATCACCCTTAGTCAGTGGAAGCTCGACGCATTCGGCAACCACCACGGTTGACAATCACTCCGGCAGCCCTCGCTCGTTGGATCCACGCCCTGTGCGAAACACAGGCACTGGATTTTTCAAGCGGGAGCTTGGCTCTCTCCAGCGCTTGACGCATTTACCATCGATGGGTGTCTAATTATTCCTGGCTAGGTATGCTATGGGATTCACTCTCATACAGTGGTTAGAACAGGATCTCCTAGCCGAACAGACCCGCAAGGCCCCCGATGATAGGGGCATCGGGGTAGAGAGGGAGTTGGAGAAGGGGTCTTATATATATAACTTTTACGATTTAAATTAGTTGTTCTCTCTTGTAAGTAGGATCTGCATATAAAGATGGAGTGTTATTGTATAGAGAGAGGCTAGTTAGCCTGTAGAAAAGCATTGATTATCTGTAGATGTAATTGAGGATGATATCTTGTTATTGCTAATACTTTAACTATCTAACCTCTTTCTTAATTCCCTCTCTTTCTGTAATACTTCCAACTCTAACCTCTCGACGCTGTACTTTAAAGCCTCCTTCTTCTGTCTTATAACCCTCGCCCTCAACTTCTCATCTCCTCCGAGCTTCCTCCCCGCCACAGCGGACGCGGCCCCTCGTCTCGTCTTATTGCCTAAAGAAGAGGAAGTAGAAGAACCCTCCGCCAACCGACCATGCTGGAGTTCTGCGCGGGCCTTGAGCGTCTCGATGCGTCTCTCTCGGCGCTGGAGCTGACGGTCGGCGCGGTCGAGGAGGAGGGAGATGTACGGGCCGATTTCGTCGCGGAGGGATGCTTCTGCTGCGGCGAGGGTGGGTTGGGGAATTAGTTCGTAATGCTGCCGTGTATTTCGTTAGCTTTTTGTGTTTTTGTGTAACTGATTCCTTGCTTCTATGTCCTTTGGTGGGGGGGGGTTGGATAAGGCAGTAAGAGAGAAACGCACGCGGACGGTCTTGAGGATGGTAATGAGGCGGGGGAAGTCAGAGACGCCGTTTCCGAGGGTTTCGGTGGAGGACTCGAGGAAGTTGAGGGAGGTGCGGAGGGAGGCGACGCAGTCGTTGTAAGTTGCGATGTTTTGACTGGACATTTTGTGTTTTTTTGGTGGTGGTTGAAGCGTGGATGAAGAGGGGTGGTTGAGACGCGGCGGGGGCACCGCTGGGTCGCTTGGAGGGACTCGGGCGGGTTTGTTGAAAGGGGCTGTCGAAATGCGCTCCGGCTGTTTGACGGCGCTTTTCTGTAGATAATGAGCGTCGGCGATGAAGGCCGTGGAGGATTTGCGTTGGAGAGTATTGGTTGTTTTGTCGCGTTTGGTTCAGTTGTTTGATGGATGAAGTCAACAATGACGAACCCCCACTAACCACTAACGTAACGGCCCGTTTGGCCCGTGCACGTCGACTTCACCAGACTCGCTGATCGACATCTTGGAAGTTACCGTCACCAATACAGGTCCTTGAGGGGAGGGGCTTAATGAGCGACACTTCTTTTTCTTTCACACGCGAAAACATGACATCCTAGCGTATGTATATGTATTGTATCTCATGCCCGATCACGCGTTCCGCATTGCCTAGTTGGTCAACGGGGCAGTGGGACAGTATCTAGGCTTGGAACGAAGGAGTCCTGCATTTACACTCGACTCCATTTTGAGGAACCAGCTAGATATGACAGGTTCAGATACAGAGTAAAACGCCAATCGGAAAAATATAGCTTGTTGAAAGGCGACTATTCTTGAACAGGAGCCTGTACATAATTCGAGATGGCCGGAGATTCAACATGTGGGGTTTGGAATCGAGAACTTCGCTGAGCTTTGCTTGATCCTAGCCGACGGTACGTTCAACCAATGACACAAGAATCAAAGACAAGCGGGTGGCCCTATGGCTTCTCAAAGGAAACATTGGGATGAAAGTAAGACAAGGTTGAGAGCGGTGACATACTAGAAGTTCTGAACCCATAGAGATAATTTCACGTTCTCCAGGCTGAGACAACACTGGGAAATGACTGCTATCCGCGACCGAGTCATTTCGCGACACTTAAGAACTACGATCCTAATCTTCTGCTGAACGATTCCTTGTTCGGTGTTCCCAATCACGCATGTGGCAGCACTGGGAGGGTTACAAGATAGGCGTGAAAAGCAACCGCCCACAGAAAAAATGATTCCGTCGTGCGATAGGGGCATGCGTCGCCTCACAATTCGAAAGACGAGATCTGCCCTACTGAACGTGGAAAAGTGAGATGGTTGGAGGCTCTTGTCTTGACCAGACCTGAGGAGATGTATGTATCATTCTAGGGCGCCCCTTCCAACTACACTTTGCAGCAATACCTCTGTACGTCTATAGAGAGGGACGTTTAATACTACGAGCTCTTTGATCCAAGGAAACCGCCGTTTTGTTTTCAATTTCTGCATAGTATTCCTAATCCAAGCGTAAGACAATGCTGCACTGGGGAACATAAAGTAAGGAAGCTACCTTGACATAGTGCATCAAGCCACGGATATCCTGGAGACGATCAGGCGCAAGTCCTTTTTTAAAGGAGGGGCTTTTCCAGTATCCAGCACTGCGAGATGCTGAGATTGCAGTCAATCACAAGCGGCCGTTGCTCCAGGCTCTGTTCTGGCTCGAATGGTATGGGTGGCTGCATGACTAGCTTTTTCTTGTGACCCTCGAAGGCTTGCGCTCGAAGCGTGGGGATGGTGACATGAATGTCGGCTTCCGCTAATACGAAGACGGACAGAACTTGATATTTGTTCTGTCCAGCAGCGTCCCGCAAAGAAGCCACCAGCCGTTGAAAACGACCGAGTCCACATGGGGGTGGCCATCGAAGGATGCGCTAACGAGATCGTTGCGTCGAGAGGCTTAGAAGGCTGGGAGCATGGGGGCGATGGATACTATGAAGTAATAGCAGCCAGGCTATTCTTGGTCTGGGTCTCATGAAAACTTTGCATTTAATACACTAGCCCTGAGCAGTGCTGGATCAATGGGATGCTGGTATGTAGTGTAGAGTACGAAGTAGAGAGTAAGACGGAGTTAGCAGGATTCTCACAGCCACCCATTGTTCTCATCCAATAAGTACGTTTCTACATTCAAACACGCGCATCCACCGGTCGTGAGAATCCTAGGAAGGTTTTTTATTTGACACTTCGCTTGTCTCTACCGAGGGCGAGGTCAGTCCAACGACCTGCGCCGATGCAAGCTGACATTCCATCTACACGTCTGAAAGTAAGAGTATACTGGGGGGTGCGGTGTGGCAACCTAGGGAATGTCGGCTAAGCCTACGAAGGTAACGGACGAGCAAGACCAAGAAAAGCACACAAGGAAGCGAATGGAAATTTTTTTTACACTCTCCCCCTTTTCTTGACCTGATTGGAGGCACATCCGGCCGTAGTCGTATAGCCTCATCGACAGGCCGCGATTGCAGGAAACTGAAACAATTTGGATAAAATAGCCGCCAAGGCATGGGAGGAACAGAGGAACTCGGCATTGGGAAAAAAGGCAAAGGACGGAAGAGTGAAAGGGTAGATGACCCAGGGTCGGTTAATGGGATGCATTGCGGGAGTGATGTAAATCAAGAAATCAAGTTGGATCAATCAATGGTGTTCCTGGATATTCATGGCACTGGATATCTGATCTTCTCGTTCACGATGGTGTCACTGGATGGGTGTTCTTTGTGATGTCGCCTGGCTGACGTGCCAACTTAAAGTATGACTGCACAAGATCGCGTGGCGCAAATAGTGATGGTCCAGGTGGCCGGGGCGGCAACCAGATGTTTGGATTTGGCAAGA